>WEDG01005393.1:0-22479 GCA_017591395.1 Schistocephalus solidus
GAAGGTAGGAGAAAAAAACTGCTTAGGAAAAAATGGTCAGGTGGTAGAGTAGGGTAATAGGTAGTAGCATTTCCGAATGAGATAATGAAACGTCGAGGTGATTCGTTCTTAATCACTTAGGCGTATGAAACAAAATCTCACGAAAATGCGTCAATGAACTTAAATCCTCAGCATCTTAGGATCCAGAGTTGAATTCTGATGATCGTTGGTATCCAAAGAAACGGTAGCAATTTAGCCTGTGGACCACCGAATGTGTACGTTCGAATGACGTCATCGTTTGAATGACTGTTGATATAAGGAGACATCATAGTTCATGGGCGACCCGTGGTAGCGATGTGAAGCATAAGTTGATAAGTTGGAACCGACAAATACAAAGGAGACCGGAATGTTCATTTCTGGCTTAATAGCCGCCAGCAGTCAGTCATAACCAATCCCAAGTGTGAACCAACTGCGAGGGCTCTAAAGTGAGCTCCGGGGCACAAATAAACATAAGTATTCCTTAAACAGATGGGTGAGCCCCATGTTATCATCATATTCCCAATCGCAATCGCCAAAACAACGGGTTCGTGGCTTTACGGTAAGGCGTTCCATTCAATTACCAAAGGTCGCGGGTTTGAATCCCAGGCGGTCCACATTGGGGATTGGGTACGACTTCCTGATAATGGCTAATACACTAGAAATGGCCATTCCGGTCTACCTTGTCTTTGTCGGTAGCATCATTCTGCCTATATCACTAGCAACACTGCAGCTGCTGGTGGGGCTCTAGAGCGAGCCCCAAGGCATAACGGTACGAGTGAGTCCTGTATCCGATCTTTGACTGCCCAACTAAAATTATATATATACAATTATACATTATATATATATATATATATATATATATATATATATATATATATATATATATATATATATATATATATATATAATGAGTAGTTATCAGAAAAAATGACATATATCTTTATCACATTGGCTTTGCAAATAATATTGATGCTTTACTTGAGGAGAGGAGATGTACGAAACTTGTACCTAAGGCCTTTGGTCCCGTAAAAGCTTGCATCTACCGAATTTCAGAAAACATTTTGGCCACATTTTCATGCAGTCTAATGAACATCATCAACAATCCCATTGACAATAAATCGGATTCTTTGACCGGTTAAAGTAGAGTTGGAATGCACCCAGGAGGTTGTTAAAATGTCTCATGAATTTCATACAAAACGTGGCACCCTCATTATCTTGTTTTGATTGATCAAGCTGATGTAAGCGACATTACGGATGCTTCGCGTAATAAGTCCGACTAGCAAGAGTGCCTCCTACACTTATGTATGGAATACGAGTGCCCACACGAGTGCGATAAGATTAAGCGATGTCTTTAAGACATTCAGAGCAGAAGTCAAAAGAGAGCATGACGATAACGTGTACGAAACGAAGAATATGAATAACTGGGAAGAGCTTGGGAAAGGTATAAGAGCAGAAACTGCGACTATCATGAGGCTGAGAGTTCGTTGAACATCCCAAGGTTAATGTGGGTCTTTAGTAGAGTGTGATGACAGTGGGGTTTTCATGAGACAGCGGATTTTTGCGTGGCAAATTTTGATAGTGAGAGAAAACTGGAATGCGCTGGATAAAAGGAAGACAGAGCCATAAGCTTACGGGCTCAGATCTTCCTGCTTAAGTATCACCGGGACTACACAAACTATTTGCAAGTGGGAGGTAGCGTTATGGCTGAATATTGGCAATTGGAATAGGGATCAGAAACCTTTGCATATCGTCCAATCTTTTACGGGAGTGAGTTCAACTTGGCGAGCATATATTACTGTTAACATAATAAGGGAATAAGGGTGAACTTAAGATGCTGATGCATTCTGAACTGAGAGTTTACACCTAGGATGCATTTTGAGTAGAAGATGATGGAAAACCTATAAACTGATACTGTCTCTTAAGGTAGGTTCGAGTTGGAATCCGAAACATTAGGCAATTTATTTCTCGTTCCAGCGGTCACATTTACTTCTTCTCATGCCTATAAACTTCAATATTTGAAATAAACATAAGATTTTCCAAAACGTCCATGTAAGGCTCTGAAAGGAGGGTAGTCTCTTGGCTTAGTGATTATTTGACTTCCCATACTTAGATCGTCCATTTTGACAGGCGGATATCTACGGTCACATCTAATAACTCTGGCGTTCTTCAAGGTTTCACATTATCTCCTCTTACTATGTTTCCTGCTTAAATAAAATAGATATGTTGATTTTCAAAAGGCATCCTCAGAATTCTTTCTTATGCTCCTGGTATTTCTTATATTAGTATATAACCTATTATATTGTTTTGTAGTATTCTGTCATGTATATTGTTTTACTTGATATTATATGCTTTAAGTATTCATAGTTAAGAAAACATATAAAAACGCTTCTCATTGTAAAAGGTTTGTGAGCAAACTTCTTTATCTTTCATAAATGCAAGCATCTGTTTGAATAAGTTATTAATAATCTAATAACCAATTAGCTGTCAAGTTATATGTGCGATTTCTGTGTCTAATAACGCCATTTTTGATAGAAGAACGTTTTTTAATACTGCATTGGTTGATTTAAATGAAACAGTAAAACAAATAAAGGATCTATGTAATGCAAAAGGTTATGATGCTTTCTTTACTTTTTAAAAACCAAATTTTTTTTTCATAATAAGGCCCATAAAATACACCAAGGACCCTGACTGGAAGAATTCTAAATTTGTAAGCTTAGTCATGGTTATGGCAACCACATAGACTCACCCAAAAGCAAGCAGAATGCATTGAAATTTCCAACGTGCTAAAATTTACTGACTAGTCCATTTCTACATATTTTTTAAAGTGTATATAGGTGGGCGAGTGGCATGGATATTGAAAAGTTATCCTCGATTACAAGACATTTGAACCGTCGATTTACCCAGACTGTCCTGGTGATCCAGAACAAGTATGATATGAATTGATTAATTCGATACAAAATTTCCATGTCTTGAGTCCCTGTGAAAAAGTTTAATGTAACTGCGCTAATAATATCTTAGTGTGAATGGTTTGCTAACTAGTTTTCCTTCTTTCCAGAGAGATTCATAGTAATGCGGAAGATATCTTATAAAAAGATAATACAGATTGTGACGATTATTTAGAACACTAGAGAAGCAAACATCAGTCCTCATCAACTCTTGTGCTTTCAGATAGCCTTTCCACTAATAGTCGATGGGTGCATCTTCCTGTGAAGAGCAATCTTTGTTAGCTGGCCGAATACGGTTAGCCAATCATGAACGGCTATTCAGATCCTTCTGTCTTCTGCTTCCTTTGCAAAAACCTCCAATAATCCCAGTCAATTAGTTATAAACCACAGTGACATTCAAAAGTCTGGAATCTGGCTACTTTGCAGATGGCTCTCTGCAAAAATAAAAATACATGCGCTTTATCAATTTAGAATTTAGAATTTATATTAAGTTTGCACCGGCAAGGTACTGCCTACGCAAACATTCGTAACGAAATAAAGTTATGACAATGTGTGCAGGTAAAATGTACAAATACTTAATAATGTAGACATTACTTGTCCTGCTATGTCAACAGGTAGCGATGTTTTGAAATTAATGATGAACTAGAAAAATAGGCAGTGAAAAAAACTCCTACCATAAAAATGGAGGCAGAGTTCAATAGGCCTTCATTTTTGAATAGAAGATAGGAGATAAAACTGCTAAGGAAAAATGGTCAGGTGGTAGAGTAGGGTAAAACTGCAGTAGCATTTCAGAATGAGATAATCAACCGTCGAGGTGATTCGTTCTTGATCACTTAGGCTTATGAAACAAAATCTCACGGAAAATGCGTCAATGAACTTAAGACCTCAGCATCTTAGGATCCAGAATTGAATTCTGATAATGGTAAGTATCCAAAGAAACGGTAGCATTTTAGAGTGTGGACCACCGAATGTGTACGTACGAATGACGTCATCGTTTGGATGACTGGTGATATAAGGAGACATCACGAGTGGCTGCTGAACCTTAATCTTAACAAATGCCAAATAATCCGACAGCGGTCTAGTTCCAGAAGGATGATTAGGTTTGAATACCAGTACTTCATCAGTGGTCACCAACTCCAGGAGGTATATATTCTAAAGGACTTGGGTATATGGATAACACCAACTCTCAAACCATCGTCGCACTGTGCGAATATCGCAAAGAAAACTATGTGTATCTTAGGCGCAATCAGGAGGTCCTTCGTTAATTTTGACGGAGAGCTTTTTGGGCGCGTGTTTGGAACATTTATCCCCAGGACCAGACGAGCTTCCACCCAAGCTTCGGAAAGAACTCGCCAATGAACTTTCCGCACCTCTGTCAGTGCTCTTTTAAAAGTCCTTTGACCCCGGAACACTTCCTTTCGATTGGAAGCTGGCACATTTAACTCCCTTGTACAAAAGCGGTAGCCGGGCGTCAGTGAAAAACTACAGGCCCATAAGCTTGACATGCATCCTTGGCAAGATTATGGAAAGGATCATCAAGAGCGAATTGGTGAAATTCCTAGAGACTCATTATTTGTTATCAAGCTGTCAACACGGGTTCAGAAAAGGAAGATCATGCACAACGAATTTGCTGTATTCGCTCCAGAGGTGGATCCAAGCACTTGAAGATAGACACGCGGTTCACATTGCCTTCATTGACTTTCAAAAGGCCTTCGATACTGTGCCGCACGAGAGACTGCTGTACAAGCTAGAAAGAATTGGAATCAGAGGTTACCTCCTCAAGTGGATTGAAAACTTCCTCGTGGGTCGGCGCCAGGTTGTGTGCATCGGCCAAGAGAGGTCAAGTTCTGCTGCGGTCGAGAGTGGGGTTCCTCAGGGCTCAGTACTAGGGCCAATACTGTTTTTAATAAACGTGAACGATTGTGTCAGGAATCTCGACTGTGAAGCAGCAATGTTTGCCGATGACATTAAAATCTGGAATGTAATCCAGAGCCCTGCTGACGAAGATAAACTGCAGATCAACCTAACTCGGTTGGAGGAGTGGTCGAATCATTGGCTTTTGCGGTTCAACGTCGATAAGTGTACAATACTTCGCTTAGGCAACTCATCTGGAAATGCTGAAAGTAGAAGTTACTTTCTCAACGGTGAAGCCTTAAAAGACGTGGAAACCCAAAAGGACCTTGGTGTGCTGACGACCACCACCTTAAAACCATCGTCTCACTGCTTGAAAGTGGCGAAGAGCGCAATTTCGGTGTTGCATGCCATCAGACGAGCCTTTTTGGATTTCGATGAAGATCTTTTCGCTAAGACTTTTGGAACATTCATTAGGCCGCATTTGGAATATGCTATGCACGCCTGGAAACCCTGGGCAGTTCAAGATCAGAACTGCCTCGAAAGAGTACAGAGGAAAGCCACCAAAACGGTTAGAGGTCAAAGCTCCTTGCCATATCCAACCCGCCTAATGAATCTTAATCTGTTCCCTTTGAGTTATAGGCAAATGCGTGGTGATCTCGTGCAGACATTCCGCATTGTGAAGGGATTGGATTGTTGCCTGGAATTCTCAGACTTCTTGGAATTTGCCACCACGACCCATCTCCGAGGTCACCCATTGAAACTGCGTGTCCAGCAGGCGAGACTGGATGTGCGCAAGTTCTCCTTCTCTGTCAGAGTGGTTAAACCATGGAATGCCCTCCCTGAAGACGTTGTGATGTCACCATCGCTGGAAAGCTTTAAAAGGAACCTTGACAGTTTTATGTTCCGCAACGAGCCTGAGCGATGAGGAATTTATCTTAACCCTCGAGAGTCGTGCACCACTTGTCATATTTTATGACCGCCTTTTGTACCTTTGCAATCCACATGGTTTCTCTGTATACCGCACTTAATTTTACGTTACAAATAGGGTACTCAAAGGCCCATACCTATTTCCCTCAATAAATTGAATTGAATTGAATTTATCCGGCCGGTGTTGGAATATTGCGTTCAGGCGTGGCGCCCTTGGACGAAACATGACTAGGCTCTGCTGGAGAAAGTTCAACGGAGGGCAATGAAACTATTCAGCGAATTGGAATGCCTTCCCTATGAGGGCCGCCTAGAAAGACTTAAAATTTTCCTCTCTCTTTTAGGCAATACAGAGGGGATATGATCTTAGTCTTCAAACTGGTCAGAGGAGTTGATGGCCAACTTTTTTTGAATTGGCAAACATGACAAGTCTCCGAGGTCACCAATACAAACCGAAAAGAAAACACGCCAAACTTGAAGTGCGGGCCAACGTCATTTCCCAACGGGTGATTGAAGAATGGAACAAACTGCCAGCTTCAGTTGTTCAGGCTGAAAGGGTTGACATGTTTAAAAGAAGACTTGATGCATTTCTACTTGATGAACATATATTTAGTCGACAGCAATGATCGATATACTAAAACGACTATCGCCATGTAACATTTACTTGTTTCGCTAGCGTCCATCTGTAAAAAGGGTTTTCAAAGGCTCTGCCTATCTCCCTTATATATACTGAATTATACTGAATCATAGTTCATGGGCGACTCGAGGTAGCAAAAATATAGTTTCAAGAGGGGCACTTAAATTCCCGATGATCCTTTCTCCGAGTCATGGGGAAAGCTACTGGGAAAAGATGAGGAAAGATAAAAGGTTAATAGAATCAGTGTTAAGATAAATGTGCAGTCTTAGCTTGAATGCAGATAGACTAGTTTACGACCTTATTTCAATTGGCAAGTTATTCCAAAGAAAACTATACCTAGAAGCAAAGAAGAGATAGCGCTTACACGTGGAGGATGCAGGGGGAGGTATAATTAGTGCAGAATTTCTTAGGTTATAAGGAAGACTAACGGGGGTAATGACAGAAAGCTTGAGGAGAGTTGAACTATTATTTAGTCGGAAAAGGAGACAAAAGCTTGCTTTAAGTGTCCTGACCCAAAGAAATGTTAGCTTCGTTAGCTGGCATCTTGTTGAGTAGGAATTAGTTAAAAGATTCGGAAATAGGAGTTTTTTTGTGAAATGTCATTGGACATTTTCAATTTTTGAATGGCTAGATTCGTTCATTAAACCGAAGAAAGGACAGCAAAATTCAATAATGGGAAGTGCAAACATACGATAAAGTCTTGATGTTATTTCAGGAAGGTAGACATTATAAGAAATAAAGTCGCAAATCTGAGCAGCTTTGGCCGTAATTCTATCGGCATGAGGCGAAAGACCTAATTTATTGGTGCACAAGTTCTTGATGGAGGAACATTCAATCATAGGGCAACCTTCAAAGATAAGAGGTTGCGGCAGCCTTACAGTCCCAAAACGAATGTAGCGACACTTAGTAGGTGAGAACTCCATTAGCTATGTGGAGCTCCAGGCCGAAAGAGCGTCCAAGTCTGAATGAATTTGTTCTAGGCACCGTTCGGTTGTAGAGTTAGAGAAGGAATACACGCATTTTATGTCATCAGCATAAATAAAAGATTGAGAATGTTTTAACTATCGATGAAATATGATTTAAATACAATAAGAACAACAAAGGACCTAATACGTTACCTTGAAGGACACTACTAACAATCGGGGTAGCACTTGAGTATGCATACTTGCATTAAAGTTTTCCATATACACGTATGAATAAGATTTTAATGCATTTTGATTTGCTTTTAACTCATGTGTGATGTTTTTAGATGTACTGGGTCGTAGATTTTGTCAATGACAAAAGTGTGGCCGCTGTGGCCAAAGCTTTGTTTGTCAATGAACACTCCGTCATGTTGCCAAAAAACCTAAAGCAACGCGAGTAGTTGCTACAAAATAACATGCAGCCACCTAACGGTACAAACGTGTACTCAGTTAGGATTCTGAAAGAAAACCTCAGCCTGGAAAAGGCGAAAAAGTTGGAAAAGAAGGCTGAGGAAACGGATGATCTCTCCACCTCGGAGCCAACTGTACTAGGGAGGGGCTACAGAAGGAAGTTAGTTTCAAATCGTATTCATCTATTTATATAGATATCAACGCCAACTAACTTCGTCGTCCGAAGATGATGAGGATTTAATTAGCCGGCCAATAGAGCCAGAACAGAGACTTGCTGGCTGGTCGATGCCACCATCGATATTGCAGTAAGAACCTTTGTTATAATTTTTATTTTTAGGCCTTTTAATGATGAAAATATGCCTGGCCCATCTATGCCTGCGATAACACCAGTACGACCTTCAACGTAGTCCACTTATCAGTAAGCATTTTTTTTTACTAATGTCTACCTCAGACTACCAACTGAGCGATCTGAAGATGTCCATTCATCATCGATCAACAAACTACGAAAAGACATGGATTTGCTATGTTACGACTTTTGTCATTATTGTTAACCTTAATCTAGTCAAAAAGTTGATTTCATAGCAGAAAAGCAGGCTCGCAACATGGAACAACTGTGGGTTACCTTGAACGAAATGCGTCGGGATATAAAGGCGATGGCTGTCCCCAAAACAGCTACACAATCAATCAGTCGATTGCCTCTGTGCACAGAAGAGGCCTACAATGACTTCCTTGGAGGAATGAGTAGGGCACAGGATTATGCCAATGAGGCGGTTTGGATATATTTATTTCTAAACGTTATTCGTGACTTGTAGATTGAAAGGTTGTCAGTGGTGGGGGGCCGAAATGAAAGAGAGTTCGTCCGGAAAATGTTGATATGATTCATTGGACCACCCCTGTGCCTAAACTTCTGATGGGCCGGCTCCACCGACAAGCGGTTATTTATTGGGTGCCCGCTGGTGCTCGTTGGGCGAGGACCCTACTAAAACTTTTTGTTTTCGATCATTTATGTATGATTTAATAAAGTCAGTAGAAGACTACGAAATCCTATAGCTCCTAGTTTAGCTAGAAGCCATTTATGAGGCACTTAATCGGATGCCTTACTAAGATCGAAATAGATAACTACTACAGATAGATGCTTATTACAAAGAGAGGTTAGTAGATTTAGAAATGACATGTGAGAGGTTTCACAAGAGCGGTCCGGTAAGAAGCCGTGTTGGGAAAAGTTGATAATTTGATTGCTTATGCAAAAATCCGTGATTTGTTTTGCAATTAATTTTTCGAAGAGTTTAGCAAAAGAGGGCATTTTATAAACACCGCAATAGTCATAAATATCCGAGCGGTAAACAGCTTTAAAAACTGGTATTATAATATAAGTTTTCCAAAAATCGGGAAAGAAACTATTTTCGAGAAATACTGAGAATAACTTGCTTAGTAAAGTTAATCCATCTAAAACGGCAAATTGTACAATGCAAATTTACATGCACTTTCGTGAAGGTAAATACAATGAGTGCAATGTTATTCAGCTGCCTAGCTGGTATGAAATGAACTTCTACAAAATTATACGGAGATAGTCTCCAAAGTGAAAGTATTAACCGTAATTTTTAACTGCCACGAGAGCCTTATAAATCAACACGCGTCGAATTATCTACAGAAATTCAGCTTGTTCACAATGCGGCAGTGAACGCTTTATATTTTTTACTGAAAAATTACACAATAATTTGTTTTGGTCAAATGGGCTACTTTTTTTAAAAGGAGCATTCGCCCCTCTAATTCATTTCGCCAACATCCATTTTCAATCTTCGTACACCCGCTGAGCCCTCAGTCCTGCCTTGCAGTTGCACAGCGCTTTTCACCTTCAGAATGACTAGCGGCCAGTGAGATAGGTGATTTAGGAAGACATGCTCTTTTATCTGCAAGCCTGCAAAAAATACTCATTCTCTTTAGCTTGATTGCCTGGAGTACTTCGTCTAGCTTCCTTTACCTTGTTTTCACCTAGATAACACTCACGGTGTCTTTTTAGCAGTCGTTTATGATAACTTTGAATGCCGCATTATGAAAACTTTACAGGAATTAATATTAAATACCCAGACACCTGAGTAAATAGCGAATATTTGTTTGAGTGATTGGCAATCTTTGAGAAGAGAATTCCCGCGCATTTCACTTTCTAGTGTACTTGTTTGTCCTATTTTTCGTAGACTTGTCTGTAAATCGCACATGCTCGAATAGTTAGATGTTAGTCCGATTTATTTTCATTTTGCTAGTTTTATTCGTCTGTGCCTTTAAATGATACAATGCCTTTGGACTACATATACTTTTTATGTTGGTTCGACCTGAATATCCGTTTCTTCCATATATGGAGTCATAAGTTAGCGCTTTTACTAACCGTCGCAGCCTTTTCTCGTAAGGCTTCTTTACTTGTATCCGTGAAAATTCTGGCTCATAAAACAGCTCGCTCCAATATTTTCTATTTCAGCGTGGACCTATGCTTACACTAGACAGTTACCTAGATGGTAGACAGCGTACTTTATGTTAGGCGACATACCTCTTAGAGTAAATTAGACTGTTTACAGGCCATTGTAAAGTGGGCCAACAGTTTTGTCATTTTGACTACGAAGACAACGATCGAGCGCTTAATTTTTCCATTTTCGATATCCTTATCCCTAATCAGAGTTTGCTTTGCGCTCTATAGATATGAGATAAAATAGTTTTTTGCCTAGCGTTTGACGGTCGTTTGACGTGGTATTTAAAGTAAGGATTACATTACTCCCATCGTACAGCCACTATAGGCCATGCGAAATGTGACCATTAATAAGTCACCACGTATCCTGTTCAGGTTGTCACCGGGCACCGCCAAACTGCTCCAAAAGCTTAAGTTTACGGATGCTTTGAACTATCGAGGCAGTGGCTATTCGGCTAGTGAACCCAGAGCTTTGTTGACAGAAGATGTTGGGGCAAGCGCTCTATCTTCCGTTGCTATGACCGAGTTCAGGTGGTGGCTGCACGCCGTCCCAACCTAGTGACACTCATGCGCACTCCGCTCACATCCCACCCGTGACTGGTTACACTTGAGTGCCATGTTAGATACAACTTAAAAATAGTGTTTAAAAACCCCAAATTATTCATACAGACAAATATTCTTACCTATCAATCAATCCAGATTTATTTATATCCGTCAGCTCTATGCATGCTTTAACGATATAATCATTTATAACACTGCATGCTTCGTAGACGATCGTCAACCTGATGGGCTTCCCGCGTCAGTCTTCTTCGCAAGGCGTGTTTGTTTCGTTCATCTTGTTCGGGGTCTACGAGCCTGTGCTTTTTCATGGCGACCTGCAATCAACCATCGTCCGAATATTGGGGTGGTCGTTCGTGTTGGCTCTGGCTAATGGACCCAGTTTCGCATGGTTCGTTGCGCGTCTAGAAGAACGAAACTTAGGTCACATTGCTTACCGGCAAGGTTTGCAGTTGCTTGTGCTATTGGAAGCATAGTTGCATGACTGTCATAGCAAGACTCAGCTTTGGGTCAATGTCTACGTGCCAGGACCATGGACTTGCACCATAAACCCCCGGTTAAGCTATACCCTACGGTACGTTACACTTTGCTGGCCCTGGTTTAGGACGTCATTCTGTTCACTGTTGGCGAGGTTAATTAAAAAGTACTCTTTGAATGAAGGAGAAAAATCCCCGATATAATCTCATCAAACATCTCATTTTGTGTCCAGAGCTGGCTTGAGTTCTCGCGCCGGGAGAGGGGCTTTTTACATACACCAGCTGCTTTATTTCTGAAATTATATTTTTTTACCTGATCATTTTTTTCCTTTGCAGATCTCGTTTTAGTCAAGAAGTGCATTGATTCTCTCTACTTACTCTAACTGCCCGCCCCTCCCCCACCGCTGCGCATGACTCCAACCGAGGAAGCTGAAATGGAAGAGGAAGAGATCGTAGAAGTCCCCATCGAGGTCGCGCAGGAGTATGTTACAAGTCTCGTGGGTTTTGCACCACTGCAGTTGTCCGATGACCGTATGTCCCTTTGCCTCACGCAGTACTTAAAGTGTTTAACGTCGTGACTGACAATCTGGCCAAGTTGATTGACCGATTTCGCGAAGCTCTTGTGGAGAAGGTTAGCCAAAGATGTCCCCTCACCCCCGACCCACCAATCCCCCCTTTCTAGTTTGGACTCAGTATATCACCCAAGAAACTGGATGCCTTCATGCATAGGTTAAAGGTGAAGCTGCAGGGTCACCAAAATGCTCTTTTCAACAAGCTGGATGTGAGTCTAGGAGTTTGCGGCGACGATTATACTTGTTTTTTAGACTTTCCTCCTTCAGGATCTATTCGCGTTGGGCGATAATGTAGTCCTAGCGGCGGATGCACCACATACAACTTATTCCGCCAAAATGGATAGCGCCCTGGTCAAGAGCATAAGTAAACACGAAAATAACCTTGCCCTGGTAGGTCTCTCAATCTTGTGCCCTGTACCGTCTGATTCTCGGGTTTACTGGTTTGTGAGTGTTGTCTAGTTTTCATTCAATAGCTCGCACAGTTTGAAGACTTTTAAGGATCACTTACTATTTGCGTGTGGACAGTGATTACCTGCCCCGAGGACAGTTTGTCAATCCATCTCCTTCCCCTCCCTCCCCCCGTCTCTATTTCTCCTTTCAAGGTTTTCTTTATGTTCCTTCATCTACAATAGCTCTAGGAAATTTAGTGTCTCACAGGACATCTCTGTGATAATGGTGCATGGGTAGTCGCCGATCGGTACGGGACTTATTCTTCTCGTTGTGCTTTTGAGGCTCGGCCTAGAGCCCGCTACAGGCAGTCACATAGCGACTAGTATTCTATGCAGGATGAGATTTCCAAAAAAGACAAGGGAGCTTGGAATAGCCATTTATGGCTTATAGGCCTTCATTAACCAGACCCACCCAACCCCAGGTGTTACAACCACGGGGCTTGAACCCGCGCCCGTTCATTAGAAGTATAACAGTCTAACCATAAAGACATGGACTCATTGTCCTGTGGGATTTAAGTCGGCATGGCTGACAGCTGACGATAAATAAGCCAGAAATGGCCATTTCGGTTTCCCTAGTCTTTGTCGGCAATCTCCTTCTGTATTTTTTGTGCTAGGTCTTCTTTGTGGGTTTCGGCTGTTACACAGCATGCTCTTACCGACAGTTCGATCGTCATAGCCCGAAAATGTCCACCGTATGCTTCTTCGCATGGTTGTCCAGGGACGGTGACTTGCGTTGAAGCTACCGCACTCTCACTCTCATCCGTCTCTGGCCAGTGTCAAGACGGAATCAAGGCAACCAGAGGTGGGGTCGGGCGCAGGGGTTTGGCGCGGCCGGAGACTCCCCTGAACTTGCTAGCACGAGTGAATCAGATTCCGTGGAGTGGGAGTGCCATACATGGCAAAAGTAGCTGGTGCAGCATGAATATGTACCACTTGCCACCACGCTCTCCCCGTGCCGGTATTTCTATGGGGCGCTTCCCGAGTTACGTCTGGTGTGCCCTCATATGGATCCCGCGTCGGTCCAGCATATTTACCACGCGGCCCGTTCAGGGTGCACATGTTCTTACCAGTTCGGTACTGCCTGACCTAGAAGTGCGGAGGACCGGCCTAGCCTTGAACCTGTCCTTCACCACTGGCTGTGTTCCGCTGACAGTAAAATATAAACCCAGTCTGTTAGTTGTGGTCCGGAATGCTTGCATCGCGAAACCAATCTCATAAAATATTAATAAATATTCTGAAATACGTTTTAGATTAGGAAGGCTTACTTAAGTGCGACTGCAGTATTTATTATTTGGAGCAAAATTCGAAGACATCTCAGACACGCCAGGATGCCGGCGTTTGGGTGCACGTCGTTACGTCCGTCTGAAAAAAACCGCGCTCATTTAAAATGATTAATTATACAGTATGCATGTTTTATACTGATTTTCGATGTCCCTTTAAATTCTCTATTTGAAAGAAAAGTACGTTTTGGTTTTAAAATAAGTTTCTCTAATTGCCATTACATTCACGAGCAGGGTTTTATCAGTCTACAAGCTGTATGCGTGCCGTGTCAGGAGTAGCATTAATCCCTCTATGCCATTAAGAAGACACCACATACTGGTCATAAAAATTTTATAATATATGCGGACTATGCTATATACTTCCGGAGGGGCATAACAATGCCCATTTAATGTACATTGTACGGTTGGAAAATATCCCGTAATTAGAAACTGAAAGTAGTCTTCGAGTATAAAGTTTAAATAAGACGTGTTTGCCTGTTAAATTTTTGCGTATTTTTTTCTATAAAATATATTTTAATTTATAGGAGCATCAAAAAGCAATATGCAACGCACACTGTATAAGTAGTCACTTTTTACCTAGTTGGGTTGCTGCAGACGGTTGAAAAGAAGCGCATTCAACCGCTGACATTCTGGCATACCTAAAATATGAAGGCATTGTGCTGCACAATGATCGATGACAAGAATGTACTATGTGACCCAACTCAGGGAACAAAGAATAGGTCAGCGAGTAATAAGGGGCCGGTGGTAATAAGATTTTTCTGTGGATGGGCTAAATAAAAAAAAGGATAGCGCCAACCAAATTCTAACCCTATCCGTTTTGCTCGTTAGGGTTAGTATTCGGTGCCGAAGTTAGTAGGGTCGCACAATAGTTTGCTGCCTGGACATGTGTGCAGATTGCGAGACTCGGCGGCTTTACCTCACGCCGACCAATAGGCGCGATCTCATTCCTAGCTGACCGGATGCACTTTTATTTGGACTGTTGACGGGAGTAAGAATGAGGCCTGTGCTCGCGATCTTTCGTTATCAAAGTAAAACGGATGCGTTTTGAAACTACCGCGGCGTCCTAATATTCGCCGCTTTTTGACCCAATACTTCGGTCCTCCTACGGCCAACGAACTGTTGCATGGTCCTGCCAACCTGGCAACAACTGCTAACTCTAATGAGCACAGTGGATAGAGTTAGAATTCGTTAGCGTGTAGTACGGTCGTGTATTATACGCTGGCCTATCCTTTATTCACCGAGTTGGGTTGCATATTACGTTCTTGCCTGATCGATATTCCAACCCGGAGTAAGTAACCCTTTCTAATCGTAAAATGCATTCGAGAATTTTGGGTTAGCATTTCATGAGACCGATCATTGACTGTACCTGCAAAGTAAGCCGTAAGTAGTTATGTTAGTTTCCGTCTTTGTCGGCAACTTATTCGGTTTTTTGCTGGAATGACTGTGGATAAGAGTTGCAGTTGAACAGAAGTTACTAAACTTATACTTTTCTCGGTATCGTACGTGGATTTCAGACCCCTTCCTGCTTCCAAGTGCATTACCGGTCTAGTAGACATTTGTAATTTCTTCATCAGAGCTTTACTTCAATTCTGCGATAGCTTTATTTGTGTTCTGTTCATCCCTTTAGCTTAACCTCGCAAAGGGGAAAATGGAACAAGAGTTTTTGGATCTAAAAGTCCTCCAAGAAGACCTGGATGAAGCCAACGCGCGAATTAAGGACCTGCTTCACAACTGCATGGGCGTTCAATCTGGTGGGTTGGTGTCAATGCACAATCTTTAATTTCTTGCTGCGCGATATATTACGTCTACTTGAATAAATTAAGTCGCACACAAACACACAGTGGGTAGAGTGGGTAGAGCGTTGAACTTCTTCCCAACAAGGTCGCGAGTTCGAGCCTCGCGCGCCGCAGCGCCTGGGGTTGGGTATGGCTGGCTGATGACGGCTCATAAGGCCAAAAATGGCCATTCCAGTCTCCCTTGTCTTTGTCGGTCATGTTATTCTGCATATATCCTTAGCTGCCTCGCGGCTGCTGGCGGGGCTTTGAGAGTTAGCCCCAAGGCACAACGGGACGAGTGAGTCCTGTAACCGATCGGTGAGCGCCCAACCAATATATATATATATATATATATATATATATATATATATATATATATGGAATGGAACCGACAAAGACAAGGGAGACCGGAATGGCCATTTCTGGCTTATTAGCCGTCATCAGCCAGTCATACCCAGTCATATATATATATATATATATATATATCCTTGTACATGAAAGCGTGCAGACCGATTCGTTGGCTTCCCGATGCCAACAAGCTCTGGATATGCGGCAGAGGCCAGAAACCGGCACCAATTTACCTGGCCGACGTCAAACACACTGTGATAGCAAACATGTATTTCGAAGTAAACATGGATATGACCCACGTTTCTCACAATTTCTTAATCAAACTGACAAAAACACGCAAGTGAGATTACAAACAATATTGTGCAGAATATTCAGAGATAAATACTCTGGCATAGGACTTTATTTGTATCATGATTGATGTGTCGGAACTCAAACGCGAAACGAAACAAGCTTTCATTGGATATAATTTGTCAGAGCAATAAATTGCACCAAACAATGGCATAAATTATCTTCTGAGGTTAATTCTAACAGCTAGCACTTCTAATGACAAACCACGGGGATTAAGGCACTCGCGCAGTCAGAAGACGTATCGCCGTCCATACCCGAACCACA
This sequence comes from Schistocephalus solidus, assembly GCA_017591395.1. Classification (NCBI taxonomy): domain Eukaryota; kingdom Metazoa; phylum Platyhelminthes; class Cestoda; order Diphyllobothriidea; family Diphyllobothriidae; genus Schistocephalus; species Schistocephalus solidus. The sequence continues at coordinate 16,280 of WEDG01005393.1, forward strand.
TCATTAGAAACCTACGTGTGCCGCAGTTGCTATATACGCCTCGCTTTTTTTAGGCATATTCATCCTTCCCAGCAAACTGCGTGGTTTTCAGACCCAAGGACCCGAGTAGCTCTTCAGAAGGGCCGACCTCCATGCTTCGCATTTTTTGCTTGAATATTACAATTCGATTAGAAGAAAATGGGAACCTGAGGAGTTCAAATGAAAAAAAGAGTTTTTTTCAATAGAGAAATGACTTTTTGACTTTTGAAGACTGCAGTTTCTGGATAAAATAATCACTGCACTCTATGGTAAATGAGCCGATGACCGCGTTATTTCTTCGACCGTAAGAATTGCAGATTTGTGATTGCGCCGTACGATAGTTAGCATAAGTTAGTCGCTGTCGGACTTCCAGAAACAAATACTTTCAACCACAAGCATACAGATATTCTAAGGAATAAAAAAATAGAGCACTCTTTTATAGACTATATTTGAATTAAGCGGTCTTACCGCAGGCTACGTGTATACATCTAAATATACATTTAATTCCTCTTCCGACAAACGGGTCCTGGTCAAAGAATTGTGACCCACGTTAGACAGAGGGCTCAGCCACTGCACCTAATTCAACCTCGAAAAATTAAAACTGCCCACGGGCTACCCATCTTTAGTGTGATGTATCTGAAACATTATCCTTTATGTCAAGGTTCCCCCAACTGTGTTGCTTGCAGATCATCAACAGGGGTTGGGTGATCTACCTTTCCTCAGAGCCGAGGATAGTTTTGCTCTACGTCTGAGGCACTTGATGTACTCAGCGCTACAATCATCAAGCCAAGTCCCGACTAGCAGAGCAAAGACTGAAGGCACCAGAGTCAGGGGTTTTATTGTGTCTGTCACCATCTCGAGAGGCAGCGGCCACTGGGCAGGCTAGGGCGTTAGCCGATACTGTTAAGTAATGCCTAAGATAGAGGGAGGAGAGGGAATGGTGGCAGCTACCTTGGTGGAGCAGGTCCTTGTCGAAGTATTACCCGCAAACCGACCGGCTGTGACAGTGGCTGGGACCTGAGAATGACAATAGGGAGTTAGGTTGACGGCTCCAGCGCCTTTTGCTTACTGAACAATTTGACGCGCTTAAAGCTATCACAGTGCGCTGAAAGCCATAGCTTTGAAGTCCGCCAACTGACGGGATAACTCGGACCTCGTGGTCAGTCTGTAGTGTATTTGTGTGGAGTGGTGAAGTCAAGGTCAGGCTACAATGGCTCCTTCTAACTGTGGTCTACATAAAACACCACTCGGGGGATCTGAAGCCGTGTGGTGGCATTGTGGGTGCATGTTCACACTGTGCTGGTCTCTTGCGCCCTCTCCCGCCGCCGGCCTCCTTGACTCGGTCATGACACCGGGCCCACGTGGGGGAGGGGGTAGGAGGCAGAGACAGTGCGGTAGATGCATCGCAAGTCTACTCTCACATTGATTCACGCGCCATTTATCGTCCCTGCGCCACCCTGCTGTGGGACACATAGTGGACCTCGATCTTGACGCTTTAGGGCTTGAACAAAGGTGCCAGACATTGTAACGACTGCTGTCATACAAAAATTTCTCTTCATGGACACTATATGAGCGCTGGAGGAGCGAGTGACTGGTTATTAAGCATCTTGAAAGATAAGACTACCCATAGTTTGGCTATGTACTGAATTTCCTCTTAGTTGAATCGAGGTATGCTCCCTAAATATTTAGCTGGCTTTAATCTATTCTGCGTGTTTCTCTAGTTTTAGTTGAGGAATTGGAGCGCACCGTCAAGGCCGAGAGAGAACTCTGTAAATATGTCCAATGCGCAAGGGATTCAGCGATGCCTCCGTAATGCACTTGCGACAGATGCACCACGAGTTTTGTATTTTTTTATCACCCATATTTATGCTTCCAAGTTCAACTTACGTCAATTTTACTGTGTTGCCTTACGGACTTTCCGCGAAGGGTTGAAATTTTATGCGCTGCCCCGCCCCCTTCACAAGTCCCTCATAGAATCAGACAGCCAGTTGTTTCCCTGTGCCATCTGACACCCTTTCTAGCAAGCTTCGGATTCGTCAAACTCTAATAGTAACGTTGATATAAAATAGGCGTTCGCTGTCAAAAGCTTCCTGGCAAAAAACGATGGTATTTCAAGTTTTTGCTCATATCCCGGTAGCGCTCACGTCTGAACGCAGTCCACCCCGCATGCACGCGCTGCACAGCCCACATGACCCCTGGGTGCTGCTTAGGGGGGAGGGAGGGGAGATGAGTCCAGAAACTTGCAGTAGGCTTTTCGTCGTTATCGGCCGATTTATAATATTATATACTAGCTCGCTTTTAAATCCCTAGGGAGCCCAACGGTTCTTTGTGCGCAGGCAGTCATACCACACTCCAGGTGGACACAGGAAGTTTAGACCACAGCCAATGGGTTATAGGACATTGGTCAGTGGAGCGCTCTTTATAGCTCCTGTGCGCTTCCAGTTTCATCTCTCTGACGGTATTCTTTCTTGATCACTGGTCGCTTATCGTCATGCGAACGTCCGTGAGAGCTCGGAGCCTCTGGGGCACTGCTCAGTCGTCACCCTTGACAATCTCGCTGGCACTCCGTTTTCGCACCCAGTGGCCTACTTCGTCGTTGATCCTGTCACTCCGTGAACTTGTGCCTTCAAGGTGTACAAGAATTTGTCCACAGTTGTGAGTTGAGGTCCACTGACGTTGACATTGGGTGCTCTGGAGTTTATGTTTAGCGTGGTTTGGTGAATGAAAATCGTCTACTCCGCGCTGATAATCCGCCTGAGGTTGGCGGAGCTAGAGGTTCGTATTCCTTATTTTATCGGCTTCCGGGGAGCCAACAGCCGTTACCGACCAGACAGCATGGTATATGTCGGCGCCGGCACTAGTCACCAAGACCAATCATTTTGGGCGCTTTCGGTGTCCTCGTCAGGAGGGCGTGCAGCTCCTCATCTCATCCGGGCTGGACACAAGGTTAACCCGTCTACGCATGCCATACAGAAACTAGCCATCGGAAAAGGGACCAGGTCAACTACTACTACTAATACTGCTACTACTAATACTACTACTACGACTACTAATACCCCTACAACTACTACTACCCTTCTATTTTATAACTACTACTGCTGATACATTACTCTACTAATACGCCGACTTCAAATAGTACTACTACTACTATCTAGTACTGATTCTAATAATTCTACTGCCTTAAATTCTACTACTACTACGACTACTTCTACTACTTATCGTCCCTGCTTCGTCTTCTTCGGAGGATGATGAGCTCAATATATATATATATATATATATATATATATTTATATATATATATATATATATATATATATATATATATATATATATATATATATATATATATATATATATATAAGGTAGTTGGGCGCTCACCGATCGTTTACAGGACTCACTCGTCCCATCGTGCCTTGGGGCTAACTCTCAAGCCCCACCAGCAGCCGAAAGGCAGCTAAGAATAAGGCCGAATAGTATGACCGACAAATACAAGGGCGACTGGAATGGCCATTTCTGGCTTATTAGCCGTCATCAGCCAGCCATACCAAATCCCAGGCGCTGCGGCGCGCGAGGTTCGAACCTGCGACCTGTTAAGCAGAAGCCCAATGCCCTACCCACTGCGCCAAGAGCTCGTTGTCTTGCCGGGTTCGATCGGGAATATTAACAATGCTAATTGGGTGCTCACCGATCGTTTACAGGACTCATTAATCCCAGTCGTGCCTTGGGGCTAACTCACAAGCCCCGCCAGCAGACGTAAGGCAGCTAAAAATATAGGCAGAATAACATGACCGGCAAAGAAAAGGGAGACTGGAATGGACATTTTTGGGTATGGGGTTGGGTATGGCTGGCTGATAACGGCTAATACGTAAGAAATGAACATTTCAGTCACCCTTGTCTTTGTCGGTCATGTTATTTTCTGCCTATATCCTTAACTGCCTTACGGCTGCTGGCGGGGCTTGAGAGTTAGCCTCAAGGCACGACGGGTCGAGTGCGTCCTGTAAACGATTGGTGTGTGCCCAACTACCACTGTTAATATTCCTGATCGAAACCGGTAAGACAACCCGCTCGTGGCGCAGTGGGTTGAGCATTAGCTTCTGCCCAACCGGTCGCGATTTCGAGCCTCGGGTGCCGCAGAGCCTGGGGTTTGGTATGGCTGGCTGATGATGGCTTATAATCCAGGAATGGCCCTTTCCGTCCCCCTTGTCTTTGCCAGTCATGTTATTCTGCATATATAAATATATATATATATATATATATATATATATATAATAGTGTGGGGCTCACCGATCTGCTTAAGGAAAATGTATGTTCCGTTAGGCCCTGGAGCTCAGACTAGAGCCCTCGCAGGCGCTCGCATAGCGACGTGTAGCATATGTTGATAATGTGGAACCGACAAAGACAAGGGAGACCGGAATAGCCATTTCTGGCTTATTAGCCGTCATCAGCCAGTCATACCCAATCCCAAGTGTGGCAAACCTGGGATTCGAACCCGCGACCTTTGGTATTTGAGTCGAACGCTCTACCACTGAGCCACGGGCTCGTTGTTTTTCGGTTGTGATCGGGAATATGATGATAGTGTGGGGCTCACCGATCTGCTAAAGGAACATGTATGTTCCGTTGTGCCTGGAGCTCAGACTAGAGCCCTCGCAGGCGGTCGCATAGCGACGTGTAGCATATGTTGATAAGGTGGAACCGACAAAGACAAGGGACACCGGAATGGCCATTTCTGGCTTATTAGCCGTCATCAGCCAGTCATACCCAATCCGAAGTGTGGCAAACCTGGGATTCAAACCCGGGACCTTTGGTATTTGAGTCGAACGCTCTACCACTGAGCCACGGGCTCGTTTTGTCGGTTGTGATCGGGAATATGATGATAGTGTTGGGTTCACCGATCTGCTTAAGACACATGTATGTTCCGTTGTGCCCTGGAGCTCAGACTGGAGAACTCGCAGGCGGTCGCATAGCGACGTGTAGCATATGTTGATAAGGTGGAACCGACAAAGAGAAGGGAGACCGGAATGGCCATTTCTGGCTTATTAGCCGTCATCAGCCAGTCATACCCAATACCAAGTGTGGCACATCTGGGATTCGAACGCGCGATCTTTGGTATTTGAGTGGAACGCTCTGCCACTGAGCCACGGGCTCGTTGTTTTGTCGGTTGTGATCGGGAATATGATGATAGTGTGGGGCTCACCGATCTGCTTGGGAACATGTATGTTTCCGTTACGGTGCCCCTGGAGCTCCAGACCGGGAGCCCTCGCAGGCGGTCGCATGGCGACGATGGCATATGTTGATAAGTGGACCGAAGCAAAGACAAGGGAGACCGTAATGGCCATTTCTGGCTTATTAGCAGTCATCAGCCAGTCATACCCAATCCCAAGTGTTGCACACCTGGAGTTCGAACCCACAACCTTTGGTGTTTGGGTGGAACGCTCTACCACTGAGCCGCGGGTTCGTTGTTTTCTCGTTGTGATCGGGAATATGATGATAGTGTGGAGCTCACCGATCTGCTTAAGGAACATGTATGTTCCGTTTGTGCCCTGGAGGTCAGACTAGAGCCCTCGCAGGCGGTCATAGCGACGTGTAGCATATGATGGATAAGGTGGAACCGACAAAGACAAGGGAGACCGGAGTTGGCCATTTCTGGCTTTATTAGCCGTCATCAGCCAGTCATTCCCAATCCCAAGTGTGGCACACCTGGGAATTCGAACCAGCGACCTTTGGTATTTGGGTGGAACACTCTACCACCGGAAGCCACGGGCTCGTTGTTTTGTCGGTTGTGATCGGGAATATGATGATAGTGTGGGGCTCACCGATCTGCTTCAGGAACATGTATGTTCCGGTTGTGCCCTGGAGCTCAGACTAGAGCCCTCCGCGAGGCGGTCGCATAGCGACGTGTAGCATATGTTGATAAGGTGGAACCGACAGACAAAAAGGAGACCGGAATGGCCATTTCACTGGCTTATTAGCCGTCATCAGCCAGTCATACCCAATCTCAAGTGTAGCACACCTGGGATTCGAACCCGCGACCTTTGGTATTTGGGAGTGCAGAACGCTCTACCACTGAGCCACAAACTCGTTGTTTTCGGTTGTGATCCGGGAATATGATGATAGTGTGGAGCTCACCGATCTGCTAAGGAACATGTATGTTCCGTTGTGCCCCTGGAGGTCAGACTAGAGCC
>WEDG01005396.1:0-97677 GCA_017591395.1 Schistocephalus solidus
GTTTTACGACCGCGTAGTTTGCGATCTGTGAGCTGCGACCGGCTGCAGAAGACGTGAGAACCAGCAATTTTTAGGGCACCTTTTCTAGCCCCTTCCTCCGCGAAGAGGCAAGCAGTGCTGTCCCTAAATAGGGCTGCTCGGACATCCCAGACGGCTGCCGAACTCCACTATGGTTCACGGTTTTGTTTTAGTTGAAGAACGATCCAAGTTAGTCTGGATCGCCTACGGGGTTGCTGTCGCCTCCACCGTAGGACTTTTTGAGAGGGGGGAGGTGGGAAGTTCGGGAGTCAGACATACCGGGTGTGGAGGCACACACAACACCGGAGAACCTCACCTGGTTTAGCCCGCCGGTCGTGACGGTTGCCCGGGGTGTGGCCGCTCGGAAGAACCCAACTTCGAGGAGCCACAGGTGAGAGTTGGGCACCAGTTAGAGGCGGCCACAGGAGCATTCACCTCCTGTACGAGACACATGGAGCGACCAAATGCTATCTGTGAGGTGCTAGCCCTAACTAGTACCCCTACACCCCTTTGAATGCGTATATGCACACACACACAGTCAATTATTCATATATATATATATATATATATATATATATATATATATATATATATATATATATATATATCGGGTAAATAATTTCTGAAATTATTAAGTGCAGGACATGGAGTCAGGTGATTCGGACATGACTTTTTAGGGTCAGACCCGAAATTTCAATGAACGTTTGGGTCGAAGACAATCAACCACTGTGGAATAACCACGTAATGCCCATTCTACAAACAAGTAGTACTACAAGTAGTATGAATCTTATATGGCAAAGACGTTATACCGTACTTCCGACATAGATACTAGCTAAAAGCCCAGACACGTGTTTCGCCGATGTTTCTGCTGCTGTGTGACACAGCAACGAGGGGTTCGGCTCCTCAGTGGGTCCCCCAGCGTTCTCTATGCGGTTTCTGGTATATGGACTCCAGAGAATAATCGGGTAAATAATTTCTGAAATTATTAAGTGCAGGACATGGAGTCAGGTGATTCGGACATGACTTTTTTAGGGTCAGACCCGAAATTTCAATGAACATTTGGGTCGAAGACAATCAACCACTGTGGAATAACCACGTAATGCCCATTCTACAAACAAGTAGTACTACAAGTAGTATGAATCTTATATGGCAAAGACGTTATACCGTACTTCCGACATAGATACTAGCTAAAAGCCCAGACACGTGTTTCGCCGATGTTTCTGCTGCTGTGTGACACAGCAACGAGGGGTTCGGCTCCTCAGTGGGTCCCCCAGCGTTCTCTATGCGGTTTCTGGTATATGGACTCCAGAGAATAATCGGGTAAATAATTTCTGAAATTATTAAGTGCAGGACATGGAGTCAGGTGCTTCGGACATGACTTTTTTAGGGTCAGACCCGAAATTTCAATGAACATTTGGGTCGAAGACAATCAACCACTGTGGAATAACCACGTAATGCCCATTCTACAAACAAGTAGTACTACAAAGTAGTATGAATCTTATATGGCAAAGACGTTATACCGTACTTCCGACATAGATACTAGCTAAAAGCCCAGACACGTGTTTTCGCCGATGTTTCTGCTGCTGTGTGACACAGCAACGAGGGGTTCGGCTCCTCAGTGGGTCCCCCAGCGTTCTCTATGCGGTTTCTGGTATATGGACTCCAGAGAATAATCGGGTAAATAATTTCTGAAATTATTAAGTGCAGGACATGGAGTCAGGTGCTTCGGACATGACTTTTTAGGGTCAGACCCGAAATTTCAATGAACATTTGGGTCGAAGACAATCAACCACTGTGGAATAACCACGTAATGCCCATTCTACAAACAAGTAGTACTACAAGTAGTATGAATCTTATATGGCAAAGACGTTATACCGTACTTCCGACATAGATACTAGCTAAAAGCCCAGACACGTGTTTCGCCGATGTTTTCTGCTGCTGTGTGACACAGCAACGAGGGGGTTCGGCTCCTCAGTGGGTCCCCCAGCGTTCTCTATGCGGTTTCTGGTATATGGACTCCAGAGAATAATCGGGTAAATAATTTCTGAAATTATTAAGTGCAGGACATGGAGTCAGGTGATTCGGACATGACTTTTTAGGGTCAGACCCGAAATTTCAATGAACATTTGGGTCGAAGACAATCAACCACTGTGGAATAACCACGTAATGCCCATTCTACAAACAAGTAGTACTACAAGTAGTATGAATCTTATATGGCAAAAGACGTTATACCGTACTTCCGACATAGATACTAGCTAAAAGCCCAGACACGTGTTTCGCCGATGTTTCTGCTGCTGTGTGACACAGCAACGAGGGGTTCGGCTCCTCAGTGGGTCCCCCAGCGTTCTCTATGCGGTTTCTGGTATATGGACTCCAGAGAATAATCGGGTAAATAATTTCTGAAATTATTAAGTGCAGGACATGGAGTCAGGTGATTCGGACATGACTTTTTTTAGGGTCAGACCCGAAATTTCAATGAACATTTGGGTCGAAGACAATCAACCACTGTGGAATAACCACGTAATGCCCATTCTACAAACAAGTAGTACTACAAGTAGTATGAATCTTATATGGCAAAGACGTTATACCGTACTTCCGACATAGATACTAGCTAAAAGCCCAGACACGTGTTTCGCCGATGTTTCTGCTGCTGTGTGACACAGCAACGAGGGAGTTCGGCTCCTCAGTGGGTCCCCAGCGTTCTCTATGCGGTTTCTGGTATATGGACTCCAGAGAATAATCGGGTAAATAATTTCTGAAATTATTAAGTGCAGGACATGGAGTCAGGTGATTCGGACATGACTTTTTAGGGTCAGACCCGAAATTTCAATGAACATTTGGGTCGAAGACAATCAACCACTGTGGAATAACCACGTAATGCCCATTCTACAAACAAAAGTATGAATCTTATATGGCAAAGACGTTATACCGTACTTCCGACATAGATACTAGCTAAAAGCCCAGACACGTGTTTTCGCCGATGTTTCTGCTGCTGTGTGACACAGCAACGAGGGGTTCGGCTCCTCAGTGGGTCCCCCAGCGTTCTCTATGCGGTTTCTGGTATATGGACTCCAGAGAATAATCGGGTAAATAATTTCTGAAATTATTAAGTGCAGGACATGGAGTCAGGTGATTCGGACATGACTTTTTAGGGTCAGACCCGAAATTTCAATGAACATTTGGGTCGAAGACAATCAACCACTGTGGAATAACCACGTAATGCCCATTCTACAAACAAGTAGTACTACAAGTAGTATGAATCTTATATGGCAAAGACGTTATACCGTACTTCCGACATAGATACTAGCTAAAAGCCCAGACACGTGTTTCGCCGATGTTTCTGCTGCTGTGTGACACAGCAACGAGGGGTTCGGCTCCTCAGTGGGTCCCCAGCGTTCTCTATGCGGTTTCTGGTATATGGACTCCAGAGAATAATCGGGTAAATAATTTCTGAAATTATTAAGTGCAGGACATGGAGTCAGGTGCTTCGGACATGACTTTTTTAGGGTCAGACCCGAAATTTCAATGAACATTTGGGTCGAAGACAATCAACCACTGTGGAATAACCACGTAATGCCCATTCTACAAACAAGTAGTACTACAAGTAGTATGAATCTTATATGGCAAAGACGTTATACCGTACTTCCGACATAGATACTAGCTAAAAGCCCAGACACGTGTTTCGCCGATGTTTCTGCTGCTGTGTGACACAGCAACGAGGGGTTCGGCTCCTCAGTGGGTCCCCAGCGTTCTCTATGCGGTTTCTGGTATATGGACTCCAGAGAATAATCGGGTAAATAATTTCTGAAATTATTAAGTGCAGGACATGGAGTCAGGTGCTTCGGACATGACTTTTTAGGGTCAGACCCGAAATTTCAATGAACATTTGGGTCGAAGACAATCAACCACTGTGGAATAACCACGTAATGCCCATTCTACAAACAAGTAGTACTACAAGTAGTATGAATCTTATATGGCAAAGACGTTATACCGTACTTCCGACATAGATACTAGCTAAAAGCCCAGACACGTGTTTCGCCGATGTTTCTGCTGCTGTGTGACACAGCAACGAGGGGTTCGGCTCCTCAGTGGGTCCCCCAGCGTTCTCTATGCGGTTTCTGGTATATGGACTCCAGAGAATAATCGGGTAAATAATTTCTGAAATTTATTAAGTGCAGGACATGGAGTCAGGTGCTTCGGACATGACTTTTGAGGGTCAGACCCGAAATTTCAATGAACATTTGGGTCGAAGACAATCAACCACTGTCATGTCCGAAGCATCTGACTCCATGTCCTGCACTTAATAATTTCAGAAATTATTTACCCGAAATATATATATATATATATATATAGGAAAATAATCATCCCAAAAAATCGAATTAGAAGCAAAGACGTTCTTTGGGAAACAAAAGGTAACTTGATTATGTAAATTTTCGACGCTGGCACCCCAGGTCGTCGTCAGACTTGTGGTAAGTGTGCATAAAACTTTTCAAATTTTTACACGTGCCGAAAAAATCGATATCGCTTTGTTATTCCTGCCAATTGTTGTCATTGTGGGTGTATTTCCATTTTGATTGGCACTTGTCTCTTCCCGCTTTCTTTCAGGTAGCCGTACCCATGGTCCAATTCGATGTGTCATATGATGCAAGAGTTATCTGAGAAAATGGCCTCTAAAAATTATCGGCCTTTCTTAGATGGAAAGGAGGCAACAATTAGGGTTTTGTCCCAAGCAAATTTGTGTCCAGTTTCTAGCGTGTGCATGGTAACTTGAGACAAGTGGTCTCGCCTCCTTACTGCCAATTAATGTTCGCGTATGCGCGTGGGGGCTGATTTTCCTGTCTGACCACAGTACATGGCATTGCAGCTGTTACATGGTATCTCGTAAACGACTTCTTTTTTATCTAAATAGCCAACCATATCCTAAGGGTGTACAAGCTGATTTCGTAGTGTAGTCATTGGTTTGTGCACCACTTAGTGCCTTTCAACGAGTTTGGACACGTTCTTGATGTACGTAAGTGTTCGCCAGTTCTTTGATTTGGGCGCTTGACGAGAACAATCTAGTTTCTTGTCTTTGCCTTTTTCTTTTTACTTCTGTCGTCTCATGCATCGACGTAAAAGTTCTCTTGGATAACCATTTCTGCAAAATAGTTTGAATAAATAACTGAGTTCGTTTTGGTAGAGTTCATTATCAGAACAGTGCATTTTAGCTCGATTGAGTAGGCTGTTAACAGTACTCCGCTTGTAAGCAACAGGGTGGTTGCTCTGGTAATGCAGGATAATTTCCGCCTAAGCTTCCTTGCAGTAAACCGATGTTTGAAATGTCCCGTCAGTCTTTCACTGTACGAGAACGTCAAGAAACGGGAGTTTATTGTCATTAAAGGTAACGAATTTAGCAAAAAACACTCAAAGATAAAGTATTTTTTTACATTTTCAACAAAAGAAACTTATTTTCAGAGATTTCACATCACAGATAAAATTTCCATTTTTTTACAGTCACTTTTCCCGGAAAAAGATAAAACTAGAAACTTATTATCAAACATTTTTTGATTGATCTTAAACATACTAATTGTTGACTTTTGTTGTTGACGTTCATTTTCATGCTTGGGTGAGTCTACAAATATGACCCAAATGGTTATCTCTATTGGAAGGAGTATCCAAAAATTCACTGTATTGCTTAATACTCTTAAGTAATCGTTTATTTTGCAGGTTTTGATTAGCACATGGAACGAGTAGCGTTTATGAAACAGAGCGATCTGAAAATAATTGTAATCCGATACCAGAAATATCAATAAATAAATTTGACAACATTTAACCATCAAATGGTATTGGATCCTTTAAGAGTTTCAGTGCCTTTAAATTGAGTATTTTTTAAAAGCTTTTACCGAAGAAGTGAGTTGTAGGAAATTCTTTCTAATACAGATAGTCGATCTGAACTGCATTGTAATCGAGCACCCGAAATACTTATAAAACTGAAGAAAGAAAAGTGACCTTCCAATACACGGAATGGTATGCTAACGATTGCACTGGAAAATTTTATTTATATTTATTGATCATGGATCAGCTTGTCAACATGTAAACTGATGAAATAATTTAATTCCGGTATCGTCCGTATCAGAACAATTAAGCAAAAATATCTTTTCTCTGATCACACGCAGCTTAAAACCTATACAAACGGAAGACACAAAATAACTAGTTCTCATGAAAACATGATTAGGTAGCTAGGTAAAAGCCATAGTTTACAATCCCCACAATCTGGAAGAATGCGTGTGTGCATAATTCACTTAAGGGCTAGTTTTTAATTAAATTCTTCTCATGCTGATTTGTTCATTCTTTTTTATCCTCAGACGGGCTTCCCTTGCATTTAAAACTTGATTTTACTTACACTGATTTTCCAAGATGTATTGTTATATATTGTATGAATATAAATATGAATAAATTTACACTCAAGCCGTTCCCTTTTTACTTTACTACAGACACCTTTGTCATAAAGTGTGTTGCTTAACTATGCATTACGAAGAATTAGCGTAAGTCACAATACTTGCAGCTAAGCAGTCAGTAGAAAAGGATGTCCATTAGATAATCTTAATTGAAATCAACTATTTTAGGCATCTGGATGGACTGTCAACTTTTCTCAAACAACCTGATCCATTGCAAAGACTTTGACTGCAATTAGCTTGGATAGAAAGAGGAGAGAGATTGCAGATTCAGCTGAAATATTATCAACCGAGTAGAACGCGTAGAAAACATATTGCGTGTTCCCTTAGTGGAGATTGCGTTAACCTGAAGCAGAGTCTTCAGTACGACAGTGCACGAATCTGAAGGCGCAAACTTCAGATGTGAATCCCTCACGCAGCAGAGGACGGTCAGCATTTTGAGTTCTAACCTACACTGCGGACCCTTACAAACAGGCCATACCTGGGAAACTGTTGATGCTGTAATTACCACTAGCAGCTCCCCTCCCAACGGACTTGTGCTCAGCGAGGAGGGCTGGACAATACTTGACCAGCCGAAACATCAATGCATTTGACGAGGTAACTTCTTATAATCAGAATTTAAAATGAATCACGATTATCGATGACTGAAGCATATCAAATAGGATTACTGTCCTACAAATAACTACAAACTTTCCTGGACTATCAAATTTGGCAGTAGAGACGATAGAAAACGAGTAGAGTTATCCCAGCAATGGTTGAAACTTCTAAATTATAACACATACTTTTTATAAATTTGAAATTTAATGGAGCTTTCTGTTCATTGCGCAGTTTATAAAACGAGTAAGGTTTTAAAAACCTCTGAAAAGAGATCGTTGAAAGTCATGGTCATCCGTTAATTCGGGAAGACCTTTGGTTGGAGTTAATATAACTCTCAAAAATGTGTTTCTAATTTAAGCCGGCCGTACTCGGAGTCCATCTTGTTTACTCCATGTGCCATTCTTGATGCACTCTATTGTGGCCAAACCTAGAAACCACTTTTTACGTTTAAACACGGACACTAGATAGCAGTTCTAAGACCATTTATCCCAGGTAGTCACGCACACACGGGACAGCGGACAAATCTTTGCATGGGACAAAACCTACATCATTGGTGCCCGGCTAACAAGGACTGTTTTCGAGTTCTGCCACTCAATGCAATTATAAGAATTCTGTATTAGGAGGCAAATCGATGTTGCAGAAAACGTTTACAAATTTTGCAAGGGAAGATGTTAGTAAAAAACGGCAAATATCGTACGGATAACTCAATGTGGACCTGGGAAAAGATCATCTTCACCAAACAGCCGCAGCTCTTTTGGCACTGTTACGTAGAGGATATATTTGTTTTCGTGATGGGCTACATGCTGTGGCATTTCCATGAACATCTTAATTCGATCTTCCCAGATATACAATTTACCAGGGAAGAATAAAAAGAGAAGCAGCTCCCTTTCCTTGATGTACTCATCAGGCGACGTCCCAACGGTGAAATAAAAACGGCTGTCTACAGGAAAGTGACGAACAACACACAGCTTCTCAATGTTTTCAACAACCATCCAATGACTCACCAACAAAGTTGTGTGTAAACAATGTTCAAACGCATCCAGACTCATTGTAGCAACTCGGCGGAAAAAGCACGTGAGGCCCGGTATCTCCGCGAGCAATTTATGTGGAACAGCTATCCGTAGGCATTCCTACGCCGATGCCTACGTGTTCTTCCCCGGAGGACCCAACCGGAACATTCGTCTATGTTATGACATGCGCTGCCGTACATTCAGGACGTGTCAGAAGCGACTGAGCGCATTGTTGCGGGACTTGGTGTTGGAATTCACCACAGGTCCAAAGCTACCATGCGGAACAAGGTCATGAAAATAAAGGACAGATTAAAACCTAATGAGCAGTCAGGTGTAGTGTGCCAAAACTGTTCTCGTTACTATACAGGACACACTTGGCGTAAGTTTGGATCGCGCATACACGAGCATAAGTTTGCTGTGAGACGGGGTGAAGGTTTATCGCAAGTGGCTGCCCACACCTATGAAACGGGTCACGAGTTTGAATTCGCAAGCACGAAGATAACCGCCTATGCCAGACGCCAGACAAGCCGGGATGTGATTGAAGCCTCGGCCTCCGATGAGAACTCAGTCAATCGATTTATCGATCTGGGGACGGCATACAGAGCCTTGCGCAAGCACCTCCGGACTCGCGTCACTGGTGTCTGATTGGCCCCTACACCCTTTAAAATTTGCTTGTTTCTGTTGCCTCTTTTATCTCTGACGATGAAAAGCTCAGACGAATAAAGTCCTTATTCTGGTGAGCGAACCGTTTCTGCTGCCTGCTGTGTGCGTTATTACATTGCGAAAGCGCGACCTGTTTTCGAAAACAATTTTACAAGGTAAGTGGCAGTAAAAACTGAAATTTCATACTTCCAGCATTTCATCCTTACTCTGTCTATTCGGCAGCAACCTCGCTCCAAGGTATTTGAAAATGTTTACCTCTTCAATTTGATAGCCATTAACCTAGATAAGTGCTTTCTCCTGGGCAGGAATGCAGCTTGAAAAAAACTTTGATTTTCCCCGCGTTTATGGTTAAGCCAACCGATTAACCGACTTTATTCACCCGCGACACCATAGACTGCAGATCACCAAAGCTTGAAGCTAGTAAGGCGATATCATCTGCGTAGTCGATACCAGCCAGCCGGCGTCCGGGTGCAAGCTCCATACCATCTTCTTCATGCAGGGCCTACCCAAGAATCCAGTCGTTAGCGTAGTTAAACAAAATGGACTATAGAATACAACCATGTTAAACGCTAGAACGAATACCGAATGGTTGTGATTGTTATGGACCAAAACTCGCGCAGTGGTTGAGCTGTAATAGGCCTTAATCATTGCGATAATTTTCGATGGTTGATCATTAAGTGCCATTATCCGCCATAAGGATTCACGATGGACGGAAGCGAACGCGGTGGCGAGGTCGATGTTGCTGGTAACTATGGTGGGATAAGAGGATGCAACTTAGTCTGAATATTTGGTCTGCACATCCACACCCAGCACGGAATCCGGCTTGGCTGGGCCTCGTCCTAGTATCACCCACCGCCTGGAATCGCCTGAGAAGGACAATAGCGAAGATTTTAGCAGCAACGTCGATAAGACTTGTGCCACGGTAGTTTTCGCACCTCGTTTTGTCTCCCTTTTTGTGCACAGAAACAAGGATGCCTAAGCCCCAGTCATCAGGAACAACCTTGTCTCTCCACGCGTGTGCAATCACTTCATGGAGCAAGCCTTGAATTGCCTGAGGACAATAGCAAGGATTTTAGCAAAACATAGATAAGACTTATGCCACGATGGTTTTAGCATTTCTTTTTGTCTCCCTTCTTGTGGACAGGCACAAGAATGCCTGAAATCCAATCATCAGGAACAACCCCGTCTCTCCACGCTTGTGCAATCACTTAATGTAGCCAGGGCGCTAGTGTGTCAACCTTGTGGGGTGTAGGTGTACTAGTTAGGGGTAGCAGCACACAGATAGCCTTGGTCACTCCATTTGTCTCGTACAGGTGGTGAATGCTCCTGTAGCCGCCTCTAACTGGAACCCAACTCTCACCTGTGGTTCCTCGAAGTTGGGTTCTTCCCAGCGGCCACACCCTGGGCAACCGTCACGACCGGCAGGCTAAACCAGCTGAAGGTCTCCGGTGTTTTGCGTGCCTCCACACCCAGTATGTCTGACTCCCAAAATTTCACCTCCCCTATCTCAAAAACGCCCTATGGTGAGGGTGACAGCAACCCCGTAGGCGGCCCAGGCTAACTCGGGTCGTTCTCCCACTAAAACAAAACCGTGACCCATAGTGGAGTTCGGCAGCCGTCTGGGATGTCGGAGCAGCCCTATTTGGGGACAGCATGGCTTGCCTCCTCGCGAAGGAAGGGGCTAGAAAGGGTGCCCTAAACAAATGCTGGTTATCACGTCTTCTGCAGCCGGCCGCGGCTCGCAGATTGCAAAATACGCGGTCGTAAAAATCAAACAAACAACAATACCCCTCGTCCCAATCCTCCGCGCCATATCTTCCAGGCTGCTCGGGTGAATCCACTCACACTAGCAGCCTGGAATGTTCGTTCCCTTTTAAAACAATCCTAGGAGCAACCGGCCGGAACGGAAGACGGCGCTAGTCGTTCGGGAACTGGTGTTCTACAAGATGGATATTACTGCTCTCAGCGAGACTAGATTCTCTGAGCAAGGTCAGCTGGAGGAGGTGGGGGCCAGCTACACCTTCTTCGGGAGCGGCCGGCCAAAGGCAGAGCGACGCGACGCTGCTGTAGTCTTTGCCATCCGGAACGAAAACGTGGGACGTCTGCCCTGTCTGGCGCAGGGTTTCAATGATCGCCTGATGAGCCTCCGCCTGCCTCTTTGGGGAGACCAGTTTGCCACCATCATAAGCACCTTCACTTCCCAAATGACGAGCTCTGATGCGGTGAAGGACAAATTCTACGAAGACCGGCACGCCCTGCTGGCGACTGTGTCAAAGGTTGATAAGTTAATTGTCATTAGTGACTTCAACGCCCGCGTCCGGACGGACCACGCTGCCTGTCAGGGAGTGCTGGGTCCCCACGTTCTCGGTAGCTTTAACGATAATGGCCTCCTTCTTCTGCGCACGTGTGCGGAACACCGTCTTTTGCTAACCAACACCTTCTTCCGCGTTCCGACGCAGGAGAAGGCCACGTGGATGCACCCTCGGTCGATGCGCTGTCATCTGCTGGAATATGTAATCGTCCGGAGGCGAGATCGACAGGACGTGCTGGTAAACAAGGTGATCCGCGATGCCGATGGTTGGACAGATCACCGCCTCGTCATCTCTTAGATGAGGCTCCGACTGCAACACTGACGAAGGCCCCATAGTAAGCGACCGCCAGGTAAGTTAAATGCTCTTTTGTTAAATTTGCCTGCTCACTGTTTTGATTTCAGCAACCAAATAACCCAGAAACTTGATAATATGCATGTTGCAGATAATAACGGCACCGTGGAGACACGATGGTGCCAACTGCGAAATGTCACCGAGTCCAACGCCCTCGAAGTCCTCGGACGCGCACGCCGTCAACACCAGGACTGGTTTGATGACAATGACGCCGACATCAGCACCTTACGCGCGAAGAAGAATGGACTACACAAAACCTACATGGACCTTCGGACTCATGCCACCAAAGCAGCCTTCTTTGAATGCCACTGCCCTGTACGGCAACGGCTGTGGGAGATGCAGGATGCCTGGATGATCTAAAAGGCTGAGGAAATCCAGGGTTATGTGGACCAAAATGAAATGAAAAACTTTTTCAAAGCCATCAAGGCCATCTATGGTCCGTGTATCAAGGGGACCGCACCGCTGCTCAGCTTTGACGGCACAACACTGATGACAGAGAAATCGCAACTTCTGAAGCGCTGAACCGAGCACTTCAGAAGAGTCCAATATTGCTCATCAGCCATTTTCGATGCTGCCATTGACCGGCTTTCTCAAGTGGACACGAACAATGACCTGGATCTGCCACCTTCCCTACCAGAAACCATCCGGGCCGTGCAGCAGATTTCCAGTTGTAAAGCACCGGGATATGATGCGATCCCACCTTATGACTACAAGCCCGGTGGGCCCCGGCTGATGGCAGAACTCACAACACTCTTCCAGTAGATGTGGCGCCAAGGACAAGTTCCTAAGGATTTCAAAGACGCAACCCTCTTCCATCCCTACAAACGGAAGGGGAACCGGCAACTCTGTGATAATCACAGAGGCATCTCGTTGCTCAACATCGCCGGGAAGATCTTCCCCCGTATCCTTCTCAATTGTCTGAACGGTCACCTAGAGCAGGGCCTGCTCCCGGAAAGCCAATGTGGCTTCCGCCTTCACCGCGGGACAACCGATATGATCTTTGTTGCCCGCCAGCTACAAGAGAAGTGCCAGGAGATGCGAACTCACCTAAACACTACCTTCGTGGATCTGAAGAAAGCATTTGACACGGTCAATCGCGACGGACTGTGGAAAGTCATGCAGAAATTCGGCTGTACTGAGCGGTTCACGCACATGGTGGGTCAGCTTCATGGCAGGAGGACGGCACGCGTCACTGACAACGGGACAGTATCCGAAGCATTCGCAGTGACCAACGGAGTGAAGCAGGGCTGTGTATTGGCTCCCACCCTGTTCAGTCTCATTTACTTGGCTATGCTGATGGACGCCTACCGTGATGAGCAGCTTGGCATCCGCATCGCCTACAGAACTGACGGGCACCTTCTCAACAGTCGGCGTGTGCAGGCTCCAACGCTCGTTTCTACGACAAAATTCCATGACTTGTTCTTCGCGGACGACTGCGCCCTTAACATCGTGACGAAGGAGAACATGCAAAGGAGTAAAAACCTCTTCGCAGCAGGCTGCGCCGATTTTGAATTAATAATCAGTACAGCCAAAACTGTTGACATGTCCCAGCCGCCACCCAGCGCGGAATACAAGCTCCCAGAATCAATGTCATCGGTGCTCAACTCAAAAACGTGGAAACCTTCGCTTATTTAGGGAAGCACGCTGCCACGCAACAGGAGAATCGATGACGAGGTTGCCCAACGGATCTCCAAAGCTAGTCAGGCCTTCGGCCGGCTGCAGACCTCAATGTGGAATCGCCACGGTATTCCCCTGAACACCAAACTGAAGATGTATAAGGCCGTCGTCTTGACGACACTCCTTTACGGAGTGGAGACCTGAATCGTCTACTCGAAACAAGCCAGGAAGCTGAATCACTTCCATCTCATCTGCCTCCGCAGAATACTGAAGCTGAGATGGCAAAACAGGATCCCGGACACGGAAGTCCTGGAGCGAACTGGAATCCTCAGCATCCACGCCATGATGAGGCAAGTGCAACTACGATGGAGTGGCCACCTGGTAAGAATGGACGAAAAGCGACTACCCAAACGACTTTTCAACGGAGATGTCGCTACGGGTTCTCGCCGACAGGGAGGTAAAAAACGATGCTACAAGGACACTTTGAAGAAATCTCTGAAGCAACTGCAAATCAACCCGGCGACCTGGAAGGACCTTGATCGGGATAGACCGACATGGAGAAGATCCGTGAAGACTGGTTTAGCAATCTATGGGACCAACCGTTCGCCGCCGCCAAGGCCAAAAGAGCGGCACGAAAGTCACCAGCGCCCCGGACCAACACTGTAGATGCCCAAGCCCTGCCAACATGCCTGCACTGTCAGCGCATCTTCCACGCGCGAATTGGCCAGGTTGGACATCTTCGGACACAATGCACCAACAATCTGAAAATTCCAACTTCTACGTCAAATTCTGCCAACCCTCCTTTAGACTCCCCCACCCTCACTCCTAGCATCAATTTCATTACTTCCACCATCATAGAGACCACATCAAAATTCTCGTCGCCTGTTACCCCCACCACTGCAACCACCACCGTCAGCGATGGGGACTCTCTCCTAAACTGTCCTCAATGCGACCGCAAATTCACCTCACGCATCGGCCTGCTCAGTCACTTGCGAATCCATCGTACAGAGACTGGTGAACCAGTGCCTGGAGCACCAACACACAGCGGAGATCGCCGCCTCCACTGCCCTCACTGTCCTCGCGCATTCAATCATCGCATGGGCCTATTTGGTCACATGCGCATCCATGACAGCGGACTTCACAGCAATGCCGACAACACCGATACACCATGCACACCCTCCGCTTCTGTCATTCTTACCGTCACTGCCACCCCCACTACAACGAATGACATATCCCCAGCCTCTACCGATTTCTTCTGCCCACACTGCGCCCGCAACTTCAACTCACGCATTGGCCTGGTCAGTCACCTGCGAATCTATCGCACGGAGGCTGGTGAACCAGTGCCTGGGGCTCCGACATACAGTTGACGCGCCCGCCTCCACTGCCCTCACTGCTCCCGCACATTTACACACCACATGGGCCTATTAGGACACATGCCCCTCCACGACAATCTGCGGTAAACCACCGGAGGCTAAGCCACATCAGCGCACACCATCTACACTAATACATAGACAACGCTTTCACAATCATCATAATATACCTGTAAAAATCACGATCTCCTAGAAACCGTGGCTCTGAAGGCTGCCAATCTGACGCTTACACCAGACCACGCCATCGGCCCAGTGTATGTGTCGTGTGTATCGAGTGGCTGACCAGTGGACTGGGAGTCAGACAGCGATGGCTCCTCCATATCCCTGAGTGAGTAAATCCTGGTGTGTGCGTTATGGGGGCCAGGTCATGCTTTGGCGAGCGAAGACGGGTACGCAGATCCGTCAGCAAATGCGCCCACTCCCACATCAGGTAACTGACCGGCTCGGACGGTGGTCTGATTGTGAGGGTGGCGGAGACAGTGAGGTAAGCCGTTCAACCCTCTGTTGTGTGAAATCCTGGTGCTCGTGTTTGGGGGGCCAGGTCGTGTACGTAGTACATGTAGACGAGGTCACCAGCAGCTGTGCCCACTTCCACATCAGACAACTGACCGGCTCGGACAGCGGTTTGACTGTGGGGGTGGTGAGAGAGAGAGTGAGGTCGACAGCTCAGCGCATGTTCCTCACTATAAACAATCTGACGCGCTTGAACCTATCATGGTGCGCTAAAAGCCGTGGCTTGGAAGGTTGCCAACTGACGGGATAACTTGGACCGCGTGGTCAGCCGAATGTATGTTTTGTGTGTAGTGGCTGACTGGCGGACTGAGAGTCAGGCTGCAATGGCTCCTTCTTAATGTGGCATTTATGGCACTCCAACTCCGTGGGATACGAGCCAGGTGTGGTGTTACGCCCAGGGGCGGCTTCGGCTGCGCCAGCCACTTGCACCCTCTCCCATCTTCGGTCTTCTTGACTCTGTCTTGACACCGGGCTCAGGTGGGGTAGGAGGAGAGAGAGTGCGATAGCTGCAGCGCAAGGCTACTATCACTTAAAACTAATTCACGCGCAAGTCACAGTCCCTGCACCACCTGGTGTGGAGCATACTGCGGACCTCGTCGAAATCGACGGTCGAACTGTGTGTGTGTGGTTCGCACATGTTGGCACGCATCGTCCAACGGAAAATTTCCACGTGGGGTCAAGAAACAGCGAACGGCCTTTGAAGGTTTAATTTTACAAATTATGGGTTCCTCCCAGATCAGCCCTTTCCAACCCTCATGGTTTTTTTAAAAAAGGACACAGCACTAATCACTGCGACTTTCCAGCGTGAACGTTGCGATTCCCACAGCAGGGGAAAAATGCCGAGTTTATGTGTGATCTTTAATTTTTCCTACAGTATCCGGCAGGCAAATAGTACGAGATGTGTGTGTGTACGGCTGTCATCAATTCAGGCCAGCAAAATGCGCATTTTTGGGTTAAAGTTCTTTTAGCTACCTCAGTTTGGACTAATGAACACACGGCTCATTTACCAGCAGGAGTATGCAATCAGATGGGCAAACGCTTCCGTGTGTAGAATGCTTAAGGTGAACTCTACAAGGTAGGCTTAGGATATTTTGAACTCCTGCATGCGAATACTTTATATTCACATGACGTTCTCCATTGTCCAGTTTCGCTATTTTATTCATCTACGTATCCAACTGAAGACATTTTAGATGATGGACCATTTTGGTGCTTTGAAGTGCAGCAAAATACAATTCACGTTACTTTCTGTTATATATTCGGTAAGGTTGAAAAGCCGTCTTCAGCGTAACGATGTTGGACCTATAGAAGCCAAAATATATA
This sequence comes from Schistocephalus solidus, assembly GCA_017591395.1. NCBI lineage: Eukaryota > Metazoa > Platyhelminthes > Cestoda > Diphyllobothriidea > Diphyllobothriidae > Schistocephalus > Schistocephalus solidus. The sequence goes on from WEDG01005396.1 coordinate 16,206, forward strand.
TTCCATGAAGTAATTAAAGAGAAATTTACGCTTTATTTTGGATACATCATTTCAAATTTTTCAGTTTAAAGACTTCCATTTACCGTGGATATAAATTTGCACACAAAAGAAATCAGACTGGAAGAAAACAAGCACTGCCTTGTAACCAAAAGTCGGTACCGTAAGTCTCATGAACGGTCGTCCGCGAATGAGTCTCAAAAAATTTCACCACAACTTCTTCCTTCAAAACGGTGTTGGTGGGGTGTGCAATTGACCTCATTTTTGTAGTTCGAATTAACAAAGATTGGTAAAGTGCAGGGTCTAATGAGAAAACGCGCCTGTAAATGGAGGAGAAAAAATGGCAGCCCAATTTCACTTGAATGCATTATCACAGATAGCATCAACTGAAAGAAACCCATGCACAAGGCTAGCAGTATTTATGAAATACAAATACTAGATCATTATCTACTTATCCGAGTTAACAGTTCTTCACCCACATCGATTCAATTGTCCTTTAGTGATGTAGGAATGTGAGGCGGCAGGCGAATAAAATGCCTGTTTGAGCAAATGCATTTCCATCTTCATGCTAATTGACCTGTTGTAGACATGGAAACGCATCTAGAGCACAAGGCAATGCAGGAGGAATTTACACGAAGGAATACAACCTACACGCCTTAGCGCTTTTAGCAGTTCAGCCTGCAAAGCCAGCTTCCGAGTCTTCACCATTAGTTGTCAGTGGTCTCGACACGCAAGCAGGTGACGGTTCAAATGGGGAGGCAGAACTCAAGATGTTACATGGGCTATCCTGCGTCCGACGCACCTTCTAGGTCACCAGATGAATGCCACGCATCGACCATGGGCAGCTGTGCGCAGTCAAAGCTAGAAGTCAAAAAATATCGGCATCTTTGATGAGCATTCGTATACATTCCATACTACTATACAATCCGCCGCTGCTACGACTGGCCACTTTGCGGCTGCTGGTGAGGCTCTGCGGGATGTGTGAGTCCCATAACCGATCGGTGAGCGTTTATCAACGATAATCCATCCCATCCTATGTGCTGATTGTCCCTTAACCAACGTGGATCAAACAGCTCAGAAAATGAAGACCAGTTATGCGAACACGAAGTAACACTTTGACAGTGATGTAATCTAGGCCTCGCGTTTTCGGGATTGCTGCGCTTCAATCACCAGACGCGATGAATTTACCGCAGCACACGAGTTTCTGCAAACATGTGAATTGGTCGTAGCTCGACAAACAGATAACTAGTGCTCCAAATCTTATGGCTGCAGTAACAGGGGGCACAGCTAATTGGAAAGCGTTCCTAACTAGTGGTTTCAAGTACTCACACTGCTGCTAGGAAGATCAAAATGTCCTAAGACTGCTGTTTACCGTCCGTCCCGATCGGGGGATGGAAGTGGGCATGTTTGACCTGTCCGGGATATCTGGATTAAAAGCTGTCCTGTAGGAATAAGAACTCAAAACCCGTCAGTAATGAGGTTTACCCATGTCATGCCGGGGGAGGCGATGTTATTTTGGTAACTACGTCCTAAGCGACACAGGTTTTCATCTGGCAAGATGGATCGCGTCCGTCCCTGTAGTCATTTAAGTCCGAGCAACTGCAAAGTACACTTCGCCGACAAGTTCATGTGAGATTGAGATTGCGACAAAGACAAGGGAGACTGGTATGACCATTTCTGACTTATAAGTTCTCATCAGCCAGCCATTCTCACCTCCAAGTTTAAAATCCTCTGTCGTTCGATCTCGCAACCTTTTTTTATCACTTCAGTGGTCTAGCAATTACACCAAGGGCTCGTTTTCCTGTCGGTTTTGTTTGGATATCTCATTCAACGATTCACAATGCGACTGCCTGCGGATCCCGAAAACCAAAATGGACGAGTGAGTCCCACAACCGATCAAGGAGTGACTGTTAACCATGGTGTTTAGTGTATCATTGCTGACCTTTTTCCTTCAAGGCTCAAATATAACCACCCGTGAAATTCACACGTGCATTATTGCTACTTACTTCCGGTGGATAGACATATGCCTTTAGTTACCGACCCTGTAAGTAGTTCATTTGGCAGTATGTTCATGATACTCATTTCCATTTTACTACGGAAAATTGTGCACTTGAAAATATTTTCACTATTCTTATTTCTCTGACCCAATTGTGAAAAACTCGGTGGCCTCGGTGGGCTATTGAACCCACGCCAGCAAGGGGAAGGCTTTAGTACAGCAAATACCCTAATCTATTGAGCTACAAGGCCCTACCAGGAGACGTGAGTTCAATCACTTTTGGGTCAAGTTACCCATCCAGCCTACTGCAACGTATGGAATCCACCAATTCTCAAACATTAAGCTGACTGCCCAAGCAGGATTTCCTTGGCAATCTATCTATAATCCACCAGATGACTCTCAGGCACAATTATTTAGTAGAGGATTTTTGCAGATTTGAATAATTTTTTTGACCCCTTGTGAAAAACTTGGCGGCCTCGGTGGGATTCGAACCCACGCCAGCAAGGGGAAGGCTTTAGTTCAGCCAACGCCCTTATCTATTGAGCTGCGAGGCTACTCAAGTGTGATTAAACTCACGGCTCCCAGCGGGGCCTCGTAGCTCAATAGGCTAGGGCGCTGGGCCAGCCATACCCTTGCTGGCATGGGTTCGAATCCAACCGAGGCCACCAAATATTTCAAAAGTGGGTCAAAAGAATTATTCAAAAGCTGCCAAAATCCTCTATTGTTCTTTTTTGCTTGCTGGGGAAATATGCCACAACTCCGCGGAAAATGAAAACAATGCAATTACATACAACAACTTAATGCGTACTGCTGTCCGTGAATGTGGACAAAATGCATTCACTATGACGTTTAATGTTTCAGGGCTTAGTAGGGATAAACAGTAAAATGGAAAGATGTATTTTTGGTTGGTTCTGAGGTTTAAATTCTCACATTCCTTATATATGGGTATTGTGGGTTGCCACATTTATAGATAAAGTGTCCTCTGTTCTTGTTTGAAAGCACTCAGTTGATCAGTTCATTATATTTTCGCAATCTCTTGCGAGTAATTATAATCTTGTCTGTTTTTGTATTTCTGTAAGATGCCATTACGCACCTTGTTTAACGCCCTCTTTTTACGTCCGCGAACACGCCAGAACATTTGAATTTGATATAACGGCAATCGTATGGATGCCACTCATCTGGGCGTTGTCAGCATTCTTTTCCTATTTTTAGGGCTGTCATGTTGGCCCGGAAATTATAACTTACGAGTTAATTGAGTGCAGCGATTTCCACTGGATGTGCCACACTAAAGTGCGACTGTCTCGGGCTCTGCTGTGGAACTACACCCGCACAAACATCCATTTCTTGGTAGCTATTTCTGAGACCAGCACACGTTATTGAAATAGTATATGCGTCTTATCTTCTTTGCTTGCCAGGTACTGTAAGTGTTACGGGATGGAGCTGTGACACGCTCGTTTTGTCACCTTATCTTGCTGTCCGATTATGGTGAATCTCTGAACTTCCAAGCTTGTAAAATTCATAGCCAGGCTGTCTTTCTGGTCTTTCTAGTCTTTCCTATGCACTTCGGTAGTCGGCTTAATGCTCACTGTAACACTGCCGTCTTTCCTGCTCACAATTTTCCCTGTTCTTCCTAGTCGACTAAGGAGATCAACTGTCAGTAAAACTTCTAAAATGGTTGCTCGAATGTCTTATCACCCTCCCCCTATGCACATTCCTCAGATAACCCACACAAATGGACGAACATGATCGATTTTATGTTTTTAATTTCTACTGCGTTCCAACGTTTCCCTATAACTGTACTGGCCTAAAGAGAATTTATCGAAAGCAGCACGTATGCTCGCCAAGTCGTCTTTTGAATCGTTTAATGGGCATTTTTGCAACTTCTTCTATTAGTGTTTGTACCAGTCTGCATCTCTGAAATCGCTAAGGAACACAGTCATCAACTGCGTCTTGCACGCGCTCCAAGTGAGATGCCTTAATTAACTTTTACGCAAACCTCAAGACTAAAATGGATAGAATGTCACTTTGCTCTTAGGCTGTCTTGACCGACCAGTTGATCAGCGGAAGACATTGGTGGATGTGATGGGATTTGATCAGGACAGACTACCTCTGGCCCTACCATCTTTGGAATGGCTAGAGCTGACGCGTGTAGCCGACCGAATGGGTCCTCCTGCTCACCATCAAAAGTCCAACGGGCAGCGTTGGATGGCAAAAGCCCATGGTCACGAGCTATTTATGTCCACAAAACGATAAACTCCCAGAGACCAAAAGTACTTTCTGTCTGCAGAAATGGCAATTCCAAGTTACTTCGCCTTTGCCAATAGCAAATATTTATTACTCGTTGCTAGGCAACTGTGTGCGGTTGTGATGTCACTGCCTAGTAGCGGTCAGAATAGGTGGTGATAGTCTAATAAACCAATCAAAAATCATGTCACTTTTACTACGCGTACCGTTGGTCCCTAGAGATTTTGGGGGCCGCGTATGCTATAACAAACACCATTACGAATAGAAAAATGTAATTTCGGGATAAAAATGGTTTTAGGTGTGCATAAGGCCTTCATAGAAGGCTGGTGGCTGAAGAACTTGGGATTATTGTTGAGCGTTTGCTGACCTTACTGTTCCCGCCCACACCACATTCCGCAAGAAGAAAATTATTTTCGGCCTCGTCCAAGCCTGCGGTTCAGAAAAAGCAAGGAGAAACAACGGATAGAGCTTTTAATAAATCATTCCACTTTTCCTTTGGCATTTGTGCTTTTAGCTAGTACTTATGTCGGATGTACGGTATAACGTCTTTGCCATATAAGATTTTTGCTACGTTTAGTTATACTTGTTTTTAGAATGGGCATTACGTGGTTATTTCACAGTATTTGATTGTATTTGACCAAAATGTTCATTGACATTTCAGGTCTGACCCTAAAAAGTCATGTCCGAATCACCTGACTCCATGTCCTGCCCTTAATAATTTTCGGAAATTATTTCCCCGTTTATTCTCTGGAGTCCATATACCAGAAACCGCATAGATAACGCTGGGGGAACCATTGAGGAGCCAAACCACTCGTTGCTGTGTCACGCAGCAGCAGAAACGTGAACGAAACACGTGTCTGGGCTTTTAGCTAGTATCTTTGTCGGATTTACGGCATAACGTCTTTGCCATATAAGACTTTTGCTACTTTTAGTGCTACTTGTTTGGAGAATGGGCATTACGTGGTTATTCCACAGTGGTTGATTGTCTTCGACCCAAATACTCATTGACATTTCAGGTCTGACCCTAAACATTAATGACCGAATCACCTGACTCCATTTCCTGCACTTAAAAATTTCATAAATTATTTCCCCTATTATTCTCTGGGGTCCATATACCAGAAACCATATAGAGAACGCTGGGGACCCACTGGGGAGTCGAACCCCTCGTTGCTGTGTCACGCAGCAGCAGCAGAAACGTGAGCGAAACACGTTTCTGGGCTTTTAGCTAGTAACTTTGTCGGATGTGCGGTATAACGTCTTTGCCATATATATATATATATATATATATATATATATATATATATATATATATATATATATATATATATATATCGCGTTCATCATCTCCTGAAGTAGACGAAGAAGATAAGGGGGCGAGTTCATGGACCAAATTGTATTTGTACTGACGTTTCGAAATCCTTCTCGCTTCCATCATCAGAGTAAAGTGCTTGCTGCTCCTGGTGGTCTTGAGTTAGTCAGTCTTGCCGCGTGCCTCGTATTATATCCATGGTGGACGCGTGAACTTTGACCTGCCCGATTGCCGCTGACTTCCTTAGACCTCCCCGAGGCTGAACGCTGGCGGGCTCGCGTGACTGCCGTCCCCTTTGGAGCCGTCGTAGGTTTAGGCTAGGCAGCGTGCCTGTTGGCCTCCCCCACGTCAATCAGCGGACTGAGCAGTCGTTGCTGCTCTCGTGAGTTGTTATCCGTTTTACGGGCGCATTCGTGAGGCAGTGTTTGATTTTGGTCATGTGACCTTCGGCCGCCACCCCGCTTTTCCGTGAGCCTGGGCTCTCGGTTCCGTGTGCTCGTTTGCCTTATTGGCCCTGGCCGAACTGATCCGAGCCGTGTACGAAGCGCCTGGTAGGCGGGATGTAAGTCTATAGCTCGGTTGAGTGTACCCGTCGAGGACCAGCTCTCGAGCACCAATCTGGCCATCTTCTCATTGGCTCGGCCAATCACCCTTGTTTTGTCAAAGGCGAAATCATGGTTCAGCTGTTGTGCGTGACCATAAACCAAAGACAACTTGTCTTTGCGGTTGATTGCAAGTTGGTGTTCATGCAACCTTGTGCCCAGGCGTTTGCCCGTTTCACCAACATACCTTGCATCACAATTTTGGCATGGTATGCTGTAGACCACTGCTGATTGTTCTGTCACTGGTAGCGGGTCTTTGGGCTTCATGACTTGCTGTCTGATAGTGCATTCTGGTTTATGAGCCACGCCAATCCCAAAAGGTTTTAGGATTCTTGCAGTCGCCTCTGAAACGTTCCTCACATAGGGGATTGCGAGCCAAAACTTTGGCTTCTCTTCATTCGACCGCTCAACCTGAGGCTTCCTGAGGCATTTCCGGATGAAGGACTTTGGATAACCGTTGGCTGTAAAAAGGGCATGTAAGTACTCCATCTCCTCCTTCTTCCCACTGTCGTCGCTGCAGTGTGTTTTGGACACGTCGGAAGAGGGTTCTGACACAACTGCGTTTGTGGCCGACAGGGTGGTTGCTTCGGAAATGGAGGATACGCCTAGTGTTGGTTGCCTAACGGTAGACCGTTGTCCTTATCTTCCCGTCTGCCAGCTTTGTAACTTGGACGTCAAGGAAGGGCAACTGGTTGTTGACTTCTTCCTCCATGGTAAACTGGATGTCGGGAAAGATTGAATTCAACAATGCCCTGAAAGCCTGCAAAGTGACTTCTCTTGATTATGACGAACGTGTCGTCGACGTATCTCAGCCCAGAACTTCGGTGGGTACGAGCTGAAGACCAGCTGCTCAAGCCTCTGCAAAACTGCTTCGGCAATTAGTCCAGACAGAGGTGAGCCCATTGGCGTCCCCTTCTTTTGCTCGTAGACCTGGCCGTTGAATGTGAAGAACGTCTTAAGACACAGTTCTAGGAGTTCGATGATATGCACTCGTTTGAGTTTTTGGTCGGTCTCGTTATATTTTTCCTGGAGAAAGCCATCGATAGTTTCGATAGCCAATGCGGGTGGGATAGAGGTAAATAACGAGATCACGTCAAGGACACCATCACCTCGTCTGCCTCTACTTCAAGATGTTTGATGCGCGTTAAGAACTCGTCAGCTGACTTCACTGTCCACTTCGAATCCTTGGTTAGGAAACAAAGTCGCTGGTACAACCACTTTGACAGCCCAAAGGTTCGGGTGCCACGTAAGGAGACGATGGGGCGTAGGGGCACTCCTGGCTTGTGGACCTTCGCCATGCGGCAACAAGTGGTAAATCTGCTCCTCCAGCACCAACGTCAGACAACTATTTCAAAGGCAGAAGAACGAGAACTTCTGAAAATACGAAAAATAGAGGACATCGTAACCCTGCCCGCAGACAAAGGGCGCTCGACTGTCGTCATGGATAAGTCTGATTACGGAGCAAAACTGAGTAACCTCTTGAAGGACAAGGAATCCTATGTGCCATCGACTACCAGTGACTTCAAAAAGCTCGTGAACAGAATAAACAAGATGGTAGACAAGCTGAGGAAGGCGGGAGCTCTCACACGAAGAGAAGCGCTGGCCACAAAAGCCACTGATTCCGCGATGGCACGCTTCTACGGCCTGCCGAAGGTCCACAAGCCAGGAGTGCCCCTACGCCCCATCGTCTCCTTACGTGGCACCCCAACCTTTTGGGCTGTCAAAGTGGTTGTACCAGCGACTTTGTTTCCTAACCAAGGATTCGAAGTGGACAGTGAAGTCAGCTGACGAGTTCTTAACGCGCATCAAACATCTTGAAGTAGAGGCAGACGAGGTGATGGTGTCCTTTGACGTGATCTCGTTATTTACCTCTATCCCACCCGCATTGGCTATCAGAAACTATCGACGGCTTTCTCCAGGAAAAATATAACAGAGACCGACCAAAACTCAAACGAGTGCATATCATCGAACTCCTAGAACTGTGTCTTAAGACGTTCTTCACATTCAACGGCCAGGTCTACGAGAGCAAAGAAGGGGACGCCAATGGGCTCACCTCTGTCTGGACCAATTGCCGAAGCAGTTTTGCAGAGGCTTGAGCAGCTGGTCTTCAGCTCGTACCCACCGAAGTTCTGGGCCAGATACGTCGACGACACGTTCGTCATAATCAGAGAAGTCACTTGCAGGCTTTCAGGGCATTGTTGAATTCAATCTTTCCCGACATCCAGTTTACCATGGAGGAAGAAGTCAACAACCAGTTGCCCTTCCTTGACGTCCAAGTTACAAAGCTGGCAGACGGAAGATAAGGACAACGGTCTACCGTTAGGCAACCAACACTAGGCGTATCCTCCATTTCCGAAGCAACCACCCTGTCGGCCACAAACGCAGTTGTGTCAGAACCCTCTTCCGACGTGTCCAAACACACTGCAGCGACGACAGTGGGAAGAAGGAGGAGATGGAGTACCCATCATACCCTTTACAGCCAACGGTTATCCAAAGTCCTTCATCCGGAAATGCCTCAGGAAGCCTCAGGTTGAGCGGTCGAATGAAGAGAAGCCAAAGTTTTGGCTCGCAATCCCCTATGTGAGGAACGTTTCAGAGGCGACTGCAAGAATCCTAAAACCTTTTGGGATTGGCGTGGCTCATTAACCAGAATGCACTATCAGACAGCAAGTCTTGAAGCCCAAAGACCCGCTACCAGTGACAGAACAATCAGCAGTGGTCCACAGCATACCATGCCAAAATTGTGATGCAAGGTATGTTGGTGAAACGGGCAAACGCCTGGGCACAAGGTTGCATGAACACCAACTTGCAATCAACCGCAAAAGACAAGTTGTCTTTGGTTTATGGTCACGCACAACAGCTGAACCATGATTTCGCCTTTGACAAAACAAGGGTGATTGGCCGAGCCAATGAGAAGATGGCCAGATTGGTGCTCGAGAGCTGGTCCTCGACGGGTACACTCAACCGAGCTATAGACTTACATCCCGCCTACCAGGCGCTTCGTACACGGCTCGGATCAGTTCGGCCAGGGCCAATAAGGCAAACGAGCACACGGAACCGAGAGCCCAGGCTCACGGAAAAGCGGGTGGCGGCCGAAGGTCACATGACCAAAATCAAACACTGCCTCACGAATGCGCCCGTAAAACGGATAACAACTCACGAGAGCAGCAACGACTGCTCAGTCCGCTGATTGACGTGGGGGAGGCCAACAGGCACGCTGCCTTGCCTAAACCTACGACGGCTCAAAGGGGACGGCAGTCACGCGAGCCCGCCAGCGTTCAGCCTCGGGAGGTCTAAGGAAGTCAGCGGCAATCGGGCGGGTCAAAGTTCACGCGTCCACCATGGATATAATACGAGGCACGCGGCAAGACTGACTAACTCAAGACCACCAGGAGCAGCAAGCACTTTACTCTGATGATGGAAGCGAAGGCTTTCGAAACGTCAGTACAAATACAATTTGGTCCATGAACTCGCCCCTCATCTTCTTCGTCTTCTTCAGGAGATGATGAACGCGATAAGATAACGGGACCTCGAATCTTTACGCATATTAATATATATATATATATATATATATTGATAATGTGGAACCGTCAAAGACAAGGGAGACCGGAATAGCCATTTCTGGCTTATTAGCTGTCATCATCCAGTCATACCCAATCCCAAGTGTGGAACGCCTGGGATTCGAACCCGCGACCTTTGGTATTTGAGTCGAACGCTCTACCATTGAGCCACGGGCTCGTTGCTTTGTCGGTTTTGATCGGGAAAATGATGAGTTCCAGGGCACAACGGAACATAAATGTTCCTTAAGCAGATCGGTGAGCCACACACTATTATATATATATGGGCCGACTACCACCCGAAGACACCTCAGGCGTTATTTACCGTGTCAACTGTCTAGAATGCCCGGCCAACTACTGTTGCATGACCGCAAACGACTAAGTACGCGCATGCACGAGCACACTTTGGCCGTAAGGCGAAAGGATATTCGATCACACGTCGCCATGCATAGTCTAGAAAACAACCACCGGTTCGATTTTGACGGAGCTCAAGTGCTTGGCCGAGCCGAAAACAGACTAGCGAGGGAAGTCATCGAAGCTTGGCAGTCAGACGCCAACTCTATCAACCGCAGCATTGACCTACCAGTGCCCTATGAGGCCGTCAAGCACCATTGGCGCACGAGGGAGGACCAATGAGAAACGAGGTGGCTAGACCTATCGCAAGTGAGCAAGAAAGACCCTTTTTAAACCATGTAGTTCCCCCTATGCTCTATCTCCGATGATGCGCTCGAGTATGAGTGTGAAACGTCAGCCAAGTATAACTTCTACCCCAGAGATCGCCTTATCTTCTCCTTCCATATATATATATATATATATCGGGTAAATAATTTCTGAAATTATTAAGTGCAGGACATGGAGTCAGGTGATTCGGACATGACTTTTTAGGGTCAGACCCGAAATTACGGTATAACGTCTTTGCCATATATATATATATATATATCAGAACTCATTTATCGATAAAATCGGAGATTTAAATATAAGTCAGTCGATTAAACTATCTGCCTGAGTGCATATAGAACTGCCTGTCTGTCTAACTAACCTGGAAGCAGAACGATATTTCTCATCGTCCTTTTGTAGGCTGAATTCAACAGGTTGTGACAAATCAGCACTAAGATTGAATACGACTTCTTTACGATCACCACAACAAAAATGAATGACGAGGTCCATCCGTCCATCAAATTCACGTTCGAGGTGGCACACGACAGGTTCGCTTCCTTTCTTAGACCTCCTTCTAGGCCACAGTCTTTACGGTAGCATTCGAAAGAGTTGTTACCAACCGAAAACCTGGTTTGACCAACATGTGAACTTCGGCAGTTTCGTAGCTGTCCAACAGAAACGCAGCCTAGTCCGTTGCTTGGCGCAAAGGGTTAGAAAAATCTATTCGGCAGACAGTATCTAGAAGAAGCCTAGATTGATCCAGGACCTGTTTCAAGAGGAGGAGTTTCCTGCTATATTTATTACAATGACAACGGTCATGATACCAGTACAACCCACCACACTTAATGAGCAAAATGAAACTCTGTTCGATAAAATCTCCTCTTAAGGAGAGGTGGCAAGTGAACTCCTCAAAAGACGCCCTGACCGAGCCTTCGCACGAAACTTTCCAGCAGCCAGATTTCAGGTAGTATTCTCAAGCAGCTCAGTTTTATACGGAGAAGGTAAGGAAAGGTTGCCGACTCAGACCACCTCCATGTGCATCTACTCATTCACTTGCTCCTGTTTAACATGGTATTTTGGTTGCATGTGTCGGTGCCTAGGCAAAAGGATAAGGAAAGTCCTTTCGGCATGGCTGCGAAAAGGCGAAACTAAGACCAGAATCAGTGCTTTTCTCACACACATTGTTTATTCAAGAATGGTTTTAACAAAAATTCCTTATCACTTGTGAAATCACTTAGGCTACGCAATAAAAAGATCTTGCTTAACTTCTCTAACCACGTCACAAGTCATTTCAGGTTTTTCTGTAGCAACTGCCGTAACACATAATTCAGGTTTATACTAAAATTACCGCCATTTTTATAGTCACACCCGCTATTAAATTCGGGTCCACCATGTGTCAACGGAAGACTCAGGGATCCCCGTTGAGGTGCTGTTTTAGAATTCATACCAGTCAGTATCTCCAACAAACACCTCCGAAGTCAGTCAGGAACGCGTTTGAGCCAGTGAATTGCCATCGCTGGAGAGACTACCCTTTTATCCAAACCTTGGCAGCTGTTTACCAAATTTGGTGCTAGGATGGGGACAGCAGTCACGTAGATGAACCTGAAAAAAGTGTAGACCCATCTCTATGAGCAAAAACTGACAAATCGAAGGCCAGACTGACTCCAATTTCGACATTGCAAGAGCGATCATCGTAGGGCACCTCATAATATAACGACTTACACTTGAGGCATGATAATCAGAAGCTAACTCTGTCAATATGCATCTAGACCTTCCTGTAGCTTAGAATGCCCTAGGTTATTGCATAGATAAAGGCCAGGAAAAGCTGGTCACACCGGAATTAAGAAATCCGTGCAAACGTGGCCCCAAGCAAAGGCAGTTTCGTGCATCCCCCATGGAGATGACGGTGCGTAACGCTAATGACTGTCAGCCCCCCATACACCTGTCAAAAGATTGACACAGCGATAGAAAGGCGAAAATATATCAGTCCAAGTCTGGTCAATTCTTGGCATTGGCAAGCACGTAATATGCGACCCAACGTACAGGTCAGCGCGTTATATACGAGCGTATTACATACCAACGTAGACCTAACTATCTCCATTGTGTTCATTGTGGTTAGTATTCATTGTCGGGTTAGTAGGCTCACACAATATTTTGTTGGCCGTAGAAGGACCGAAGTATCAGGTCAAATGACAAATTTCCAAGCGGTGACTATCAGGACACCACAGTAGATTCAAAACGCATCCCCTTTACATTGACCATGAAATAACGCACACAGAGTGGGCCTCATTCTTACTCCCATCAAGGTTCCTAATAGAAGTTGGTCAGATCAGCTCGTTAAGAGTTATCATTCGGTACCGGGTTAGTAGGGTCACGCAAAATTGCGTTGGCGGTAAGAGGACCAAATTATTTGGTGAAATGACAGCGTTCCAAACGGCAAATATTAGGACGCCGCGATATTTTTAAAACGCAGCAGTTTTACTTTGATAAAGAAAGATCGCGCAGAGCGGGCCTCAATCTTGATCCTGTTAAGGGCCCGAATAGATCAGGTCAGTTAGGAATTATATCGCGCATATTGAGGTTGGCCGGCGGTAAAGCCAATCTGCACACCTTTTGGGGCAATTAACTATTTTGCGACCTAACCAACCCATCAGCGAAGGCTTACCCTAACAACTAAGGCTCTCCTCATTTTTATTTAGTCCCATTTATAAAAGTCCTATTGCCATGGGTCCCGTATTCCACACTGACCTATCTTTTGTTACCTGAGTTTGGTCACTTATTCCGTTCCTGCCTCGGCCTTTAACCCTCTGAAACCTATCTTAGCTCTTCTAAACATAAGCAACAGTCCGGCTAGTAATCTTAGTTTCTCGGACTTAACTATGGTCCGATGCTTATACGCTATTTGTTTAGAAGAAACGATCGATTGTCAAATAGAGAAAGTATATTTAGTTCATATAATATCGATTAGGAGCTCGCTGGCTTCCACCGGTAGCAAATGCCTAGTTCACAGAGCCTGGTGTTGGGCGACTGTGATCGGGAGATTTGTGTCACCACCTTCCAGTTATCAGAATAGATGGCGAACGTCATTTTCATTGGAATACCTCGTGTTTTCTGTACGTGCCCGTTATCTTGCTGTTTCAGATCGGAAATATTGAAATTCGTTGACGAACGCTCACGGATCTTCAATGGATCTCACTCTTTCCGCTCTTCCTTCGATCGCATTCGCGAGCCCCACCATCTGGTTCACTAGATGTCATCAGCCAGTCATAACCAACCACAAGTGTTGCAGCACACGAGGCTTGAACCCGCGATCTGTTGCTCAGAAGTCCACTGCTTTAACCATTGACCCGTGGGCTCGTTGTCTTGCCGGTTTAGATTGGGAATGTTGGCATTCGTGGACAAACTCTGACTGATTGCTGACGTAACTCACACGTTCTGCCCTGCCTTGGGGCTCCACTAGTATCCACACAGCAAGGAGTAGGAGTAAACACAGATTTACAATGCCGACAGAGACTATGGAGACTGGAATGGCTATTTCTGGCTCATAAGCCAGTCAGTCCCGACCCGACTTCCAATTCGGTGATTCATGACGTTCTATCCTCTGCATATCATCGACCTCGTCATTTAGCTTCTCATCTTCTAGCTGCAACCGGGACCAGAGTTTTAACATGTAACAAACTGGATTTGTGCGCCGATCTGACAAATCGTGAACCCTGGTCCATTTCAACCATTGATCTGCAGTGTTGGCGCCTTGAAAATCTTTAAACGCAAAGATCATGCAAGATTTTAAGGGCTCCTTCTAAGTTAAAGAATTCTTCCCTGAGCGTAACCTTGTCCGTGCTTTCCAGCAAATAATGATGGGCAAAATGCTGGATCACATACTACGCGACACCAGCTAGAGTTCCAAATAAATTAAATTGACAGGACTTTTTGCTGTCCTTGAACGACGATCGACCGAGAGGGGAATAATCAGGTTAATCACCAGCGTATGAACAAGCTGAAAAGCACCCGGACGGTGGATCATGCAGGACGCACGACAACAGACGGATTTTCTAGGCGATAATTTGAGGAAGTAACATGTTCGGACATCTTTTAATTGTCCTATAGTGCACTACCGCCCCGGAGCGAGGACCTGTTGGGAAGGGCAAAAACGATTCATCATTAGCGCATCAACCGGCTTACGATCGCCCGGTCGGTGGACCACCTAGGACATACGACAGCAGCCAGATTTCCCAAAGGACAGTTTGAGAGATGACACTGTTGGGACTTGAGTTGGAGTGAGCTACAAAGCTTGATAGCAAACACACCTTGACTTCTTTATAGGATTGACAGGAGCCCACTGGTCCAGACGACCGCGATATTGGCCCTACAGATGTGAAGAAAAAACTTACGTGGAATTTTTCACCTGTCTACTTCCCCTGAACAAATCCAGTTGTGTCTCCATAGAAGTTCACCACACTGGCATTGAAGTTAATAATGAAGGTAACTTATATTTTTTTCCACCAAAAAGACACGAGACATAACGTGTAGAAATGGAATATAACGTCCGCTGAGTGTTTTTTGCAGCAGGGGGGGCCAATAGAGTGCCGAACATTAAGGCGCAAGATCATTTTATGCAGTGGAGGTGGAAAGATTTGGTATGGAGGCTAAGTACAATAAGGATTAGGGCACCACTGAATGTGTTCTGCGTTTCCGCTTATTGTCGATTCGATGTTTTGAGCCGCAAATTCAAAAGAACGCCCGAGGAAACGAGATTGCTTTATTCTCAAAGACTCTCCTGTCCGACTGTGCCCAATTTCCTGGCCAGTCTTTGGATATGCCGAGAAGGGCCTTTTTATATGAGTACGTCGACTACTTGAGAATTCGTGTCTCTTTTCACCATCGGAGAATGCCAGAGACCTATTTCAAGGATGTTGTGAGGAAGAAAATGTTGGTTTGATTGCAGCAAAAATTATTTTAACAAGACGTTTCGACTTCATACTATAGTCCATCATCAAGGACAGCATCAGACAGTGATAACGGAGGCAAAAGTCCAGCAGTATTGAATAGATATGGATGCTGTGTGACGACAATTTCTGTACTTATTCCTGTAAACTGCGCTCTTCTTACAAGAAAACTTGTTTGTTGTCTTAACGAGAGAATAGCTGAGCGTTCCCGCTATGTAGCGAGCTACGATACTGTAGGCATCATCTCTTCCGCCAAAACAAAAAGAGCCTTGCCACATTATTTCTGTGTACCTGCTGTGATGCTTGAGAAAGGCCGCAACTTCTGTAGTGCGCCATACTGACGCGTGCATGACGGGGAGCCAAAATACACACGCACCTGGTCAACCGTCGCGACGGACCGGTTTTGGCCCACCTGCAGACAGCACAGCTGTTAGCCATCTGCGGGCACAGACGCCCCAAAATGCAAGCACACACACACGCACATCGTGCGACCTAGATTAAATGGGTTTCTATGGCTTCGTTCAGAAAGGGTGAATGGTGGAGTGCGAGCCCGGTGAACTCGTCCATCAGTCAGTCATTCCCTCAGTCGGAATAAGGGGCTATGGTAGAAGACGTATGCCATCGTGCTCTGGACCACTGAATACTAATTAATTGATGATCGTACATACTACGCACAGACATACATATACCTAACCTCCAGTGCACGGATATGCAACAGAGTTTGCGTTAGATGCTCTCGGACTGTAATTTTTATGGTGTGCCGTCCAGTTCAGAGCTCAATACTACCTTCAATGTCCAGAACTTGTAAGGTTGCGGTTGGAACATGATATTAAAAGGTCTGTTGTCATTTTCCTCCTCATGCACAATGTATCAACAGGGGCCCTCTCTCCACAACTGGTCAAGTTGGAGAAGGGAAGGTAGTCGAACTTGATTGGTTGGCACGACCTAGCAGAGGGTAATGGAGCGACAACTGCTGTGAGATGGGTGGGTACATGTTTACGAGATGTTTTGATACCTGTGAGGGCAAAAGAGAATGGGTACGCGGCGTCCTGTCTTGGGTGGAAGGGGGGGGGGGTGCAGGCGGATAGCGATCCAGTGGAACTACACATGGCTGGATTATTGGTCATCGAGGTGGGTCGTGGCAGGGGTCCCTGCACCGACTGGAGGTGTTAGGAGGTCCAGCTGCGGCTCACCATGTCTGCATCCGGAGGTGGCGGGGCAGGGAGATTTTAATGGTTGAGCGAAGATTAGCAGGTGGTTAGCGCAAGCTACTTAGCGATGTTCTTAAAAAGCGTTCAGATCGACATGGCCGTTACGTCCGGTCGTGTTACGAGTAATTCCCACGCCTTTTTGGGGTTTGCCATGGTGATCAAATGAGCACCATCTCACTTGAAGTAATATTCATACTCAAGAGAGTGAGAAAATACGAGTTGATAGTGGGTCACGTCGGAGAACAACTAGCTTATGCTCGTTTATGTGAATTCCAAAACGTCGGCCTTTATGGCCAACATAAATATAAGGTCAGTTGACGCATTGTATGGGGTAAATAAGAGTGCTGCTGTAGCCGTCGGAGAGGGAGTTCTTAAATCGAGTGTGGTTTCTTATAGGTGGCCGAATGTAAGTGCCTTCAAAATCCGGTATCCTGAGGTGTCTGAAATATCCGTGGATTATGCCACACACCCTTATTTAAGTAATATTTCATAATCGAAAACACATTCTTGTTAACAGTTCATGAGTTTAGTCACTTACTGTGTGTATATCTAAGTCGGTGGCACTAATTGAGTTCCACTCTGGTTGAATTGAAGTGCAGCTTTACTTGGGAACTAGGTTTTATCACCCTCACAGTCTGCCCATAGCGACAAGTAACCGGTCAGGAGTAAATACCACATACAAATGTAAGGGGCAGTGAACTGACCACTTCTGACGCACTTTACATAATCGACGAGCCTTACCGCAAACATACCGCTAGAAGATCCGAGATCTGGGCCCTGTACCCACTGGTCAGCATGTTTGACACGATGACATTTCCGTTTGCGCCTTCCGATTTGGATCGTAAGCCTTGTCGATCGTATGGGTGCGGTTGCCGGGCTAACTGGGAGTTCTTTAACCTAAACTGCAGTTCAGCCACAGGACAGCGTCGGCGGTCCATCAATCATGCCCAATTGTACAGGCCAACAGCTCGCGAGCTATTGGCTCAGGTGTTACAAAACCTTGGGTTGGGTATAGCTGGCTAATGACGGCTTACGAGCCAGCAATGGTCAGCCCTCTTAATGTCATCTTTATGGCACTCGCATCCCGTGAGATCCGAGCCAGGTAAAGCGACATGCTTAACGATGGCGCTGGCAGTGCAATGTAAACCTGCACTCCCTTTTGCCACCGGTCTTCTCGACTTGGTCATGGCAGCGGGCGCCGGTTGGGTAGGGGAAAGAGTGCAACTCACCGTCCCTGCGCTACCTTACTGTGGAGCACACGGGGGATCCCGTCGAAACCGATGGTCGACTCAGTGCCTAGCCAAAAGCATAAAAGAACACCTCCCAGCATGGCTGAGAAATGGGGAAGGCAGGAGCATAAAAAGCTCCCGTTGTGGACCCTGTAGTTCACTTGGCTAGAGCGTTGGCTGTAATGAAGCCTGCCACTTCTGCTGTCATGGGTTCGATTCCCACCGTAGCCGCTGAGGTTTTCACAAGTGCGTCAAATGAATTATTCAAATCTGTTCAACCACCTGAATAAGTAGTTAGTTATGAAATGTGTTCTCGGTTCGCAATGCTTACTTAATATAGGTCTGGTGTACTTAGTAGCATGCAGCATATTTCCAAGTAAATTTTAGTGAGAATGTTGGTTTTTGAACGAGCCTCCTACCAGCCGCCTACAAAAATCACATTGTGTAAAAAATATATGTTAATGTAGCATGCATTTTTCGCCTTGCTTTTCAATGCCCTTCGAAATTTAAAATATAATTTGGAAACCATGCAAAAGTTATTTTCCATGCACTGATTTGGTGAAAAATTGCTTCATAATTTTCTTCAAATGGTATGCCGGAAAAAAAAGCATAATTTGGTTTTAAATAAGTTTCTCAGTATGATAATTTTTAAAACCCTAAAAGGTCCATTTCGAAAAAATCGTATCTGCACACTTACTAATGCTGCAATATTTTGGTGAGTAATATGTGACGTCTTCCGCATAGGTTGTGTGCATGAACTCAAACGAAAGGTATGCAGAATGCAGTTAGGAAGCCGTGAATTCAGGTTAACCAGGTGGTAGTGTCCCATAAACGAATGATCTTTTGAAGAGATCGTACTTTGCTAACAGTTGTCTACAGAAAAAATATTTTTCGCATGTTTTCTATAAAATATATTCCATTTTACAAGGGCATCAAAAAACTCTTAATAGTTAAATTTTGGAAAATGTCCAGCATGGCTGACCAAAGGGAAAGTCAAGAGCATAAAAAGCGCCATCCTTGCACATATTGTTGACACCGGGCATAGTGTGGACCCCAGCGAAGCTTTCCATGTAATTTATAAGGTCCCACCAAACTACCGTAAGCCACTGGGTCAACGTCTACTAGCAGCAGCAGAAGCGACTGCCATAAGGTTGAAGAAGCCGGTCTTGTGCGCACAAAAGAACCTCGTACAAGCTCCGCGCTTAGCTCGGCCAACAGTCGCTTAACTGCATGCATTCCCCCGCGCCATCTCTGTCCTATCCTTCCTCTGGAATGGCTTTACCAAACGCTCACTGCCGCTGAATACACTGTTTATTCGCCTATGCACACCTCTCACATAACACACAAACGTACGAACATTATCGATTTCATGTTTTCAATTTCTTCTACGTTCTAACGTTTCCCTATAACTACATTGGTCTGAAGTGAAGCTATCAAAAGCAGCGCGTATGGCCACCAAATCATCTTTTAAAATGTAAATATTTATTTTTTGAATTTTTAAAGTCTTGAAGAGTCGTGGCCTAAGACTTGCCAGAGTTCGCATTGGAACAAGTCCCCATCTTCCAAAAGAACAATTTTTTAACCTGCTTGTTCTAAGTTTCATAATTTTATAAGGTTAGGCACAACTTCGACAATAGCAGAGCAAAATTGCTACTTGAATAATTTCTCTCCTTGCTCTTGTGCGACTGGATGCGCCAGACGAGATCCTCAAACTTTCAGTACGACAGCTGAGATATCACGGATGAGGTTTATCTCCCTTTATCTTTTCACCCTAGGTTGCGTAAACTCTCTCGTCGATTCCATTTGCAAAAAAACAATTCTGAGCTGCCCTTGATTCGACATATTTTTGAGCGGGCTCTGAGGCTATCGGAAGATAAGGGGTTATTAGATGAACTCAAATTTGTTGAAAACCGTTCCTTAAATGTCGTGAAACGTTTTTCCCGCACGGAAAGAACCCATAGAAAAACGTGGCACCCGATACTTTGATGCGCCCTTAGAAATCCTATAGTTGACGACAAGTTGACGGTTGATATTTTCAACGTTTTTTTCCAGAACATTTATTGAAAATTCGGCCGCACCACTTCCGATCATCCGCGATTGAACTGTTGCGATCGTCGAAACCATGATTCATACCCTCTTGGACGTAGCCATAGCCATTCTACTTTTTTGTCAATATCATAGTCCTGGACTAGATGGTGTCCTGGTCAGTATTATAAAGGCGGATGCTAATGATATTTTCCCGTCCCTTCTGTGTAAGATGTTTAAGCTATTTCTGGAAAGTCAAACCTTTCCCAGTGTGTGGAAGGAATCGCGCATTCTGTCTATCACCAAACAAGATCTATCTACGTCAGTTGATGACTTTCAGCCCATCAAAACACCGTCCACAGCTTCCAAGTTCTTTGAAACCTTGATCAAAGATAAGATGATGTATAAATTACCCGAGAGTAACCGACTGAGTGCAGCCCAGCATGGGTTCCTCAAAACATATCAGCTCTCTCACTTTGACCATGTTCTACAATCTAGGGACGATGGTTTTGCACTTTACATAGCCTTTTTCAATTTCAATAAGACTTTTGATCGTGTTGACCATGCTCTTCTTCTCTTGAAACTTTATTCTTTCGATATATGTCGTAAAATTCAGAAATTGATATCTTGTTACGTGGGCTCTAGCACTTATTTCTAGATCTTCACTGTTATCTTCAATCCTGCACATGTGAGTAGTGGAGTTTTTAAGGGTAGTATGCTTGAATCGCTCTTATTTTGCCGTTTTGTTCATGGCGTACTGGGTTCATTACGGAAAAGTAGGCCCTGTATGTATGCTGAGGATTTAAAAGTTGCCTGTCGATACAAGACGGCAGATCACAACATCGTGATTGAAATCATGAAAAACAATCTCCGGGCCTTTGCCCAGCGGTGCTGCACATAGCGCCTTTCCCTTTCTTGGCAAAAATGCTCCGTTCTGGTTGTTGGCGACAATCGTCAGCCTCAGTTTAGATGGCCAAGACCTACATGTGCCTGAAGTTGTTAAAGATCTGAGCATATAATATTCCAACGCTCTTAATCTTTCAGAGCATTGCGCCCTGATTGTCTCCAAAGCACGCAGAACTATCGGGTTTATCCTCCGAAAATTTAAAACTATCGATATTGGACTCCACCTTTATAAAATGTACGTTAGTCCCGGCCTGGAATACTGTTCGTTTCTATTTATCTTTCTGCCCGCAACTGAACGGAAGAAGATAGAATTAGTCCAGTATTTTTTACTAAAAGAGTTTTGTCGTCGAAGCACCGTAATCTGACGTATCAACAACGCTGTCAATTTATAAATATTGATCCTTTATGGTTTTGCCGATGACAGAATGAACTCTTTATACTGTTGAAGCATTTAAACAGTCGCTCATTTAATACCCTTACCAATGTGAGGCAGCTTGACACAGCAGTCACCGCAATGCCTATTTATTTCTTCCACTAGCACGTATGGTTAGGTATCGTCAGTTTTTTTCGGTAAACATTATAGCAATATGGAATACATTTGCCCAGAAAATAAAATGCCTGCAAAGTTATTCCTTGTTTAAGAGAACCATTGCTAGTTTCTACGTTCAGAACAGCTTCCAGGAGTGCTGGTTGCCGACACGGACAAATCTACCTCCCGGCTCGACGAAATGCGTGGCATCTGAGTTCGATCCCAGGTCTTACCTTCATGACGATGGCGCTGTCTTTGCAGCCTGTAACCGATGACTTCTTCAGCAGACAGCTAGTAACCGTCCGCGGATGGACCCTAACCTGGTGCAGCATTCCAGTTTCTTAAGAAGACAGAGAGACTGTGAACACACTCCACTTGTGCTAACCCTTCCCTGTTTCAAACTGCTTTACTCTCACGGACAGCAGTTGTTTTCTCCTCAATAACATAGAGTTAGAAAAAAACACCAATAACGATATTACTCTACGGGGGTTATCATAAATAACCTGATCCCCACTGCATATGTCTTCTGATATTGCCTGTAAACTAGCATTAAATACAATTATTAGTATTACTTTTGAAAGCAGATAATATTTTTTTGTTGAGAGTCGCTTTTGTGACTGGTATCACCTTTTGTCTCTACGGGAATATTTGCTCATTTCGATGACTGCGTTTTTCATTTAAGTACATGGTAGTTTTTACTGACCGCCTGCAGCGAATAGTTATGGTTGTGGATAGACTCGCCGATTTACTTGGGACGAACGTAAGGAATGCGTTTAGGGCTATGTTTGCAGTTAGCCAGGTAGTGAGGCTCAAGATTCTAGTTAAGGTTAAGATATGTGGTACAGTTATGATGTGGGTAAAGGGAAGGGCTGAAATCAGGGTAATTTTTTTGGCCCCACACTGCCAAAAGCCTCTACTGATTAATTGTGCCTGGTAGTCACTGGTGGATTCTAGATTGACTGCATAGGAAATCCTGTTTGGGCAGTCAGCTAACTGTATCGGAATTGGTGGAATCCATACGCTGCAGTAGGCTGGGCCGGTAACTTGACCCAAGTGTGATTAAACTCACGGCTCCCGGTGGGGCCTCGTAGCTAGAGTGTTGGCTGTACTAAAGCCTTCACCTTGCTAGCGTGGGTTTAAATCCCACCGATACCGCCAAGTTTTTCACAGGTGGGTTAAAGGAATTATTCACATCTGCCAAAATCCTTAAATAACCCTACATTTAGGGTTTGACTCCCCTGCAACCAGTTAGAACTCCCAGTTACTCAAATGAAAACGTAGCGGAAAAATCGATTTATAAAAGCGAACCTAACTAAAACGCCAGTACTTCGACGCGAATTTTCCGCCAGGCATCCTGCACTCTAAATTTTAGTGAAATTATCGTATCGGAAGAGCAAAGTCCATGCTTGGTTTGAGAAACGGGTGGAGTTATGCGCAAATTTTGAATGTTGGCATTTTCAAGAGCGTTGGGCTCGTAAAAACTGCCTGAAATATCCTCTTAATGTTGTCTATGCGATTGTCGAAAACATTGAGGGGGAGCGGTTATTCCCGGACAGTATGGTGCAAAACCTGAAAATTCATACCTATTTAAGTGCGCATGTTGTGGAGTGGATAAATAGGCGGTGAAAAGAGCTTTTAAACAGAGAAAGCGAGAGAGAGAGAGATTTTAAGTTGTTCTCTTTCAGATAGTCGCCTATTCTATGGACATATACGGAGGATTATGGATAAAATTCGTATATCGTGAGGAGTACGTGCAGACTGCTGCGAACGATGAGTAGCCAACAATTACATAGGTTCACTTTGGTGCAGAGGCAACTGAGAGATCGGTGAATTAAAAAGGTCATATATCGATGGAGCGCGAAAAGGGTTCTTTGAATAACGAAAGGTCTCGAGTCCTTTTGTTTGACCCTAGGACTGAGGATGGGTCATCATCTCCGAGAAGAAGTATAAGAAACAATGCGTCATGTTCGGAAGCTAGAAGAATTATTGATGAGAAGACAGGCAGTCATTACAAAAAATGTACTTAATTGTGTTCCATTGCGGAGTATGAAAATCGGTTACCTGATGGCATATGCCGACAACCAAGATTCTTTACGAAACCTAGAGCGATTTATGAACAGAAAGTAGAAACCGGCAGGCTTGGGTCTTAAAAGTCATTGGCACCCAGTCACCAGTAATAAATTTTAATTTTAATTTTAATTTCAGCAATAACCGAACAATCACGTTTCGCTGCATTATTTCTGTCAGGAGACCGAGACCGTCAGCTGTGTTGAATTTGCAACTCACCTGATCATAATTTTTTTGCAAAATCCAAATTTGCAGATAAGATGTCATTTTTTATATTCTTTTAGTGTACTTCCATATAGTCAGTGCTCACAGACAATTTAACGTATGACAAGGGTTGAAAAATGAATGCACTTTGGGGTACGAATGATCGGAACCACATAGTAACATCGTTCCATTAGCAGTTTTTCTGTCTCTGCGGATTGATGAAAGGCAGTAAACGGGAGTTGTTTACGCAGGCAGCCATATGTTTTGTTACGACTATTATAAAGTCTCTCACTAATACTTTCCTGGAGTCATTAGGGCTTCCTAATGAGGAGAAACACCGCCTTCAAGGAAATATCAAAGGTCCTCAGGGAATTCCCTTGCATGAACAGGCATGTGCCCAAGCACATGGTTCCTAGGGTCTCGAAATGCATTTTCGTCTCCTCAAAAATACTAGCATAAGAGCACCTCAAATCTGTTCAGATACCAAGCGGAGCAGGCTGAGTTTGAATACATATTACATTCCTAGAGCCCTCATAACACCAAATCAATTTTATTCGACAGGTTCGCCTTCATCTCCCATTATTTAATCAAAGTACCAACAGATTCGTGCAACCTACAAATGGTTGCTAAGGAAAATTCGTGAATTGCCATGATAGGCTTGAAGTGGCTGATCAGTGAACTGGAAGTCAGACGGTGAGGGCTAGTTCTTACCCCCTGGATTTGCTAATGCTGGTATGCGTGTCCAGGAGGCCACGTCATGCTGTGACGCGCGCAGACGGATTAACCGGCCTTGTGAGCCAATATGCCGGCTCCTTGATCGTAGTTGTTGGAGGAGTCGGTTTTCCACTTTTTGTCAACCAAAATTCCCCCTGAATGGATAGCAATTATGTATGCAAGTCAGGGTATTTCTACAAATTCCTTAGTAAATAGTTTTTAAAATTTTTGTTGTAAGTAACCTCACACTTTATAAACATTTCAGTTATTTGTATTTTTCGGAAGCCATATGAAAATTGATATTTTTCATAGCATTATCGAATTAGGATCCAGATAAATGAAACCAAGAAGCAGCAAATGCCTAGGTTTGGCTCCAGGAAGCAATCAATAATGGTGCCTTAAAAATGACTTTAATGCTATAATTCATGTTAAATGTCAGCCCAACATAAACGTCCGCAAAATTGTAGGCTCCTTCAGATCGCACAGATGATTTATAGGTGATAATAGTAATACTAATAAAGTGTGCAAGTTCCAAGAAACCAGCTTCCCATAGTTTAACTCTCCACTCTGTTAGGACCCATAGGTTATTCTAACTTCTGTTGAGCTTTAAACAATGTTATCCATGTGAAATAATGATTCACATTGCAGAAGAGGCTGCATTCAGGCTAACCGCTTTTGTGAATCAGCTTCATGTAAGTGGACCCACCTCAACAGCATGGCAGTTGCAGATGTGAGACAAATGTATCATAACTTAAAGGCAGTGCTGAGTCTAACTTTCACAGAGGTTTTTTGGCAGTTTCATATGGTTGTAAAGCGTTTTGGATAATTATTCACAAAAAATCGTGGAAGCACGTCTGTGAATTTTGTGACTAAGCATTATCCAGGCGAATATACCTCAGGGGCCACATACACAGTAT
The DNA here is from genome assembly GCA_017591395.1 of Schistocephalus solidus. Lineage (NCBI taxonomy): Eukaryota > Metazoa > Platyhelminthes > Cestoda > Diphyllobothriidea > Diphyllobothriidae > Schistocephalus > Schistocephalus solidus. The sequence goes on from WEDG01005396.1 coordinate 41,316, forward strand.
CCACAAAAATACACTTTCCAGGAATCTCGTTTTTATTTGCACTGCTGAGTTAATTTGGATTTTATGTTTTAAATTTCGGTGCCATTTCGGTGTTAGTAAAATCGAGTTCTTCTTGAACTTTCGTTGAGATCAATTAACAGTTTTGGCATAGAATGCGATACACTGCCCTCGACTGCTTATCAGGATTTAATTTGTCTTTGATTCTCATGAACTTACTGCGCATGGTAGCGTTGGGTTGGTGTGCAATTCCGACACCAAAGTCCCGCAACAATGCGCTCGGTTGCATCTAACACGTCCTTCATGTATGGCATCACATGCCATACCGTAGGGGTTGGTTCTGGTTGTGTCCTCCGGGGGCGAACAGGTAGGCATCGGCTTATGAATGCCTTCGGACAGCCGTTCCGCATAAACTGGTTACAGAGGTAACGGGTCTCACGTGCTTATTCTGCCGGGTTGCTGCAATGAGTCTGGATGCGTTTGAACAGTGTGCTCATACAGCTTCGTTTGTGAGCCATCGGATGGCTGCTGTGAATATTGAGAATCTGCGTGGTGTTCGTCACCTTCTTGTAGACAGTCGTTTCTATTTCGCCATTGGGAATTCGTCTGACGAGCATATCAAGGGAAAGGATCTGCTACTCTTTTTCTTCTTCCCTTGTGAATTGTATATCTGGGAAGATTGAGTTAAGGTGGTCATGGAAATGCTGCAACCTGTTTCTTCATGATAACACATGCGTCGTCTACGTGACGGCACCATGCGCAGTAAGATCATGAGAATCAATGACAAATTAAATCCTAATGAGCAGTCGGGGGTAGTGTTTTGGATCCCATGCCAAAACTGTTCCCATATCTACACAGGACAGACTGGACGTATTCTTGGATCGCGCATACACGAGCATAAGCTTGCTGCGAGACGGGGTGACGTTTTATTGCAAATGGCTGCCCACACCTATGAAACGGGTCACGAGCTTAACGTCGCAGCCACAAAGATAATCACCCACGCCAGAGGCAAGACAAGTCGAGAATTGATTGAAACCTGGGCCTCCGATGAGAACTCGGTCAATCGATTTATCGGTCTGGCACCGGCATACAGGGCCCTGCGTAGTCACGTCCGGACTGGTGCTACTGTTGTATAATTGGCCTCTCCCTCCTTTATAAATATTACTCGTTTCTGTTGCCATTTTACCTCCGACGATGGACTCTAGTAAGACTTCGAAAGCTCAGACATATAAAGCCATGATTCCGGTGAACGAACAACTTTCTTCTTCTTCACTTATGAATATACCTGGAATGCGAACATTCGCCTCCATACTTTAGGGTAACAGACATTGCCTTGGTTTTTGATTGGGGAACTAAACGTGTAATTGACCACCTTCTTCCTCTCACTCCCCGGAAATGCGTTTGCTCTCCATTCCCAGGTACAGACATTCATAAACCTAGATGGCATTCCACTTTTCTTTGCGTGGCATGCGTAGGTGCAAAAAACCTTTTGATTGTTAGGTTCTAGCAGTCGAATGATGCACTAAAGACGGAAGAAAGCGTTAGGTATCGGCTGGGGCATCCATTCCCAAGTCTTATCGTGACCTCCGGCACTCTTACATGTGTGAGATGTGAGCCGTTCAACACCCTGTTGTGTGAAATACTTGCTTGTGTTTAGGGGTAAGGTTATGTACGTAGTCCGCGTAGACAAAGTTACCAGCAGCTGCGCTGATTTCCGCATCAGACGACTGACCGACTCGGACGGTGGTCTGATTTAGGTGGTGGGAGAGAGTGATTGATCATCATACGGCCCAAATTTTGTGATATGGTGGAGATGCCAGGATACCTGATTGTTACTGCACGTGACTCGCGTCCTCTTCCGATTATTTACACGAAGAATGGCTATCATTAAGTTTCAATATGTTTTAAGCATGTGTCTACTCTGATCCTAGATAGAGGATGCAAGGACAAATTGCCAGCCCAGACAACCTCAATGTGCATTTATTCTTTCACCTGCTTCTGTGCGGCAGAATATATTGGTAGCATGTGCCGGCGTTTGTTCAAAAGAGTACGATAACACCTTCCAGCATGGTTTGGAAAGGGGCAGATAAAGAACATAAACAGCTCTATCCTCACGCATGTGGTAGACACAGGTCCTCGTGTAATTGCCAAAGAGGCCTTCTGGTTAATTTACAAGGTCCCTTTAACCTATTGAACATTCCTTGGACAGCATCTGTTGGCTACGGCAGAAGCAAATGCAATCAGGCTACGAATCCGGTCCTGTGCGTTCAAAAGAACTTTATACAGGCGCCGCAATTACCATGGCTGAAGGCCACCAATTCAGCCGCCCACATCTAATTGCCTGTCCCGGCGGCCACTATTCCTCTGACCATGATCAGTAAGTGGACCGCCATTTTGTTTCTTTTCCCTCCCTCCCCCCACCCTGAAAACCGTAAAATTTGTTCTACTTGCACGCAAATTTGACATAGTTACACAGTGATATAAATGCAAAGGCCTAATCGGAATTTATCGAAAGCTAACGTATGCTCGCCAAATTGTCTTATGAGGCTGCGTTTAACATAAGTGGTACACTTAACTGCCATAATCGCATCCATTAAGGATATGTCGATCTGTTTGCTACAAACTGCCCTACTGATTTTCAAAGTAAAACTAGCAACTTAACCGAGATCTTCAACTGTAAAGGGAGAAATTTTCGATTTTGATAGTCACTGTAGACATGATTCTCGACCGTGTAAACGGGTAATAAAATGCAGGTTTTGTTAAACAACCCTGTATATTCGAGCTCTTCAATTTCTAAAAAGTGAAGGTGACCAATAGGAGTGTTCAGTCCTGTATACTTAATCGTTGAGGCAGTTCTTAAAAATGGGCACTACAATGAGCCTAGAAGTGAAGGTGAAACGTAAGATTAATGGTTGGGATACGTGCGGGTGCATAGTCGTAACACGCAAAATCAACCCGCTCATCTCTCTGTTGACATGCATGTTCTGAGAAAAGGTGGAAGAATCATGTAAATGCAAAAAGTACCTCAAAACTAATGATATAAATAGGCGAATCGCGAAAATTTACCAGTGCAAACCGCGTTACATTTATAAATGCGCCACTGGTATCACCTCCAACTTCCACGCCCTACTTCTGAAATTTCTGAAACCTAATTCTAGCTGGCAAAGCCTAAATTCTCTTATCATTTATATTTACTTAGAGAGGGCAAAGCATGGTAACGTTAAATGAGTGGAGTCAATTGTCGAAAAATAGTCAGTGAATCTGCTGTCAAGTTATTAGAACAGTCTATCGCCATTCTGTTAAAAAGAATCCGATAGGGAGCATTTGCTCGTTTTGTCCGTGCTGTTAGATCTTGGACAGGTAAGGCAGGCAGACAATAAAGTGGGGAAGGAAAGAAGGGTGGTCGGAAAGCTAAGTCGTACATCTATTGGGTGCAGAGATTCAGTTAATAATGAGATTGAAAGTATACTTCCGCATATGTTAGGTTACCACGGCGCACCTCTAGTATCTTTTTTGAAACACGACAACGGACACTATTCATAAAAAATAAATAAATTGCTAATATAAGTTCTATCGTATCGTTCTGGTTTGTCAGAGTAGTTGGCATCTTTTGAGTACATTTAAGTGCCTAGTCTGTGTGCGTCATGATCACGCCACCTGGTCCAGGCGCCAACAAATTGTGGGGAGGAGACCATTTAGGTGCATTGTTGCAAGGCAGGATTCCTCAAGATTTAAAAATTTAGCAAGATAAAATAATGTTATAACCCACAATAAAAGTCCGAGTTCCGAGAGGCTAATACAAGATAAGCGGGAAAATAAATTATCTCAACCCTAAACTTGAACCTCTGGGAACTAAGCATAGCTTTCAGTAGTCTCATTTTCCTGATTCACATGGTTCTCTGGTTATGAAGTTCAAATATGACGGAAAAATAAGCCTTTCCTCCGTGCATAGAAGAAAGCGCACATTTGGCCCATTCCCAAGAACGGCTGCTGTAGGTCGTTTTATGACTTTTTGTGAATAAAAAACCTTCCAGAAGCTTCGAATATCCTAAAGATCTTCATCGAAGATGGGCTAATGTAAAATATCGACCATAATAACCTGAAAAATGCGGCTGAGTATGGCTTTGTCCAAACTGGGTCTTGTGAAGCCAATCAGATCTCTTTTTGTTACCATATTTTACACTCTAGAGAGAATTATTTACACTTTTGCATAGTTTACTGCGATTTTACTAACGTTTTAATCGTTTTGACCGTTCTATTCTTCTTACGAAGCTTTCCTCTTTCGAGACGGAAAATAACTTTCGAATTTCCTATCTTTCGAGGAGTGAAATGCTTTGGGGCACTGTGTTTGGATTGCTTCACTTTCGCCTTTTTGTCGATGCTGTACACGCGTTTTTGAATGGTAGGCTTGCTATGTACGCTGATTAGCTAAAAGTTGCCCATAAATATGCTTACTCAAATTGCGGTGGTTTGGTCGAACACTTGAAGAGTGACAACTAGGCTTTTTTGCAGTGGTGTGGCAGGCTGACAGTCTGTTTATTTCCCTTTATTGACACATCTGCTTGCTTGTTGTCATTGGCGACGATCATTAAACTTACTTTAACATTAACGGCCACTACATAATTAGGAGGTATTATGTGTCTGCGAATATCATAATCCAACTCTCTATCTTTCAGATCATCGCACTACGATTGTCTCCAAAATTAGCATCTAGCATTTAAGAAAAAGACGATAATATAACCCATTTGTGTAAAATATGCGTTGAAAATGGCTCTTTTTAGGTGGTGAAAGGAAATATAATCTATCCCGAATTTTTTGATTAAAGAACCTTAGCCACAGACCACGGCAATTTGACTTATCGAGATGAATAAGCTTAGTCTTGCTCACCCGAAGATCACTTAACGGCTACGAAAGTATGATCAAATCATCCGGTCACAGGTTGATAAATGACGTTAGATAGCAATTGCATGTTGCCGGGATTCAAACTGGAAGCATACATTCGTCCAATTGGCATCAGTTGGAATGCATCTTTTCATGTATAAACAGGATTCGCTGGCACTTAAAACGGTAAATTTAGTCTCCCAAACCGACTGGTAGTATATTTAAACATTTGAATCGGTGCTAGAATGATTCCATGTGTCTTTGCAATGCTCATACTCCAGACTCCAGGGGTATAATATCATTAAGAGGGACGCATCACTTATACGATAATTAGATAGCTAGCTCTCAAATCTTTCCAGAAATGACTTCGTCGGTCACACGCTGGCGGTCTGCACTTCAAAATGCATCCGAAGTTTTCGTATTATATGCTGCTTAACCGACCCGAAAATAACTACTTAGAATACCGAAATCGTCTTAATGCTAAACATTTTATTTAGTCGTGTCGGTTTTACCAAGCAACATTATTGAGGCTTTTAAGCTAGGTCAGAGACATATTAAAATGCAGGTAACCAAAAAGTTCGGAAAATGCACGGCCTACAGAGTCCGTCTGTTCAAAAGTAAATCAGCAGTTGTTGGCCTCTGAAAAATTGACAATCAGTAATCACGAGGTATCACTAACACCGCGAAAGCGCGCCAGGCTACAATGGAATGGGTCGTGGGAGCCAGCGAAATAAAAGCGCATAGGCGTTCACCACAGATATGTGCAACTGGTCGACAGATCTGTATGTCACAAGCTCAGATTCAGGCTCCCGGTAGTTAGTCGAGCGCACGAATTACCAGAAATATCACTTTGTCTGGTAATCTCGGGAGTCTCAGCGACTACTGGTGAAACCCCAAAAAAAGAGTTTAAAATAGGATCTTTTGACATTTCAAAATTTACTGAATGTTTCTCAGGAAGCCGGTGTTTTGTTCGAAATCAAAAAGAGGAGGTGCATATATGACCCTTGAAAGTAATCATGTGAAGCAAGGAGCATGTATGTCTACCATGAAACAACCAATGTGGAGTGTTTATTCGGCCAGACTACTCCCTTACCGATCGGATGAAAATGAGGACACTGGTAAGAGAATTGAAAATACATCAATGCGTGGGAGAATCGAACCTGAAAATAGTAGACGACAAAATCCTAAAAACGGAGCACTCGTTTTTATGGGATCTTCCGGTAAAATTGACGGTAACCACATCAGTCACCAACTCTATCAAATGCCTGTATATTTGAACCCAGATAGGGGACTGGTTATACGTTGCAAAATATCCAGTAATAACTGTAATTTGCAAGGACCAACAAATTATCTCAAGAGATTAAGAGAACAAAAACTGATGATAATGGTGTACACAAAGTGTCAGAGTCTATTTAGCGAACTGGATGAAACCAACTTGATTGTCGATCATTTGCAAGGTGCCACCATAGCCCTAACTGACATATGGTTAAATCAGCAGATCACAGACGCTTACGTCAGGCTAGACGGCTTTCACTTTATAAAAACGGATGTATGGGTGGATAAGTAATAAATTTTATAGGAGAATGCATTAACAACGGCCTGTTTTTTTACTCATGAACTTGCTCCTGTGGAGCAAGATACATTGGCAGTACAATGAAGCGCCTGGAAAAGAGGGTACGTGAACACAAACCTCCTGGTTAGGTAAAGGTGAGACTAGATCAATCTCAAGTTCGATTTTCACCCATCTAGTTCATACTTCCCACTGCGTTGATCCCAAAAAAGCCTTTCAGGTTGCCTACTGGACACAAACCAACTTCTGTAAAGGTCTACACCAATGGGTGCTAGCAACAGCTGAGGCAGCGGCGTTACGGCTTACAAACCTAACCCTTTGCTGTGAGAAGACGCTCGTACAGGCGCTGTCTCCTCCGTGGTCATCAGCCACTTTAGGTGGTTGTTCCCATCACGTACTAGACAGTGATATTCATTCCCTGCACTCTACCCCCCGAACATTGCTCACATCCTTCCCTACTTACCTCATTCCCCCAGTCCCAGTGACCTAAACTCGCTGACCTCGCCTGGCGGATGACGTAGGACCGATGATTATTAACCATAAAACGCTTTTAAACCCTGTCAATTCGTCATGTTTTTCGTTAACTATATCATTGAACCGGCTTGAGGATGAGTTATGAAAACACGTGTTCGCCACCTTCATTTTTACGTTTTAACATGGGTTTATTTGCAGAGCAAGTATTTTTGACAATACTCGGTCTAACATCAAGAGACAATAACAAACCATTTTTTACTTACTCGTGTGTTTTTCAAAATTAGGTTCACAATTAAAACAGCCTTTAAGCCGAACCATTGGTCTTGTAGAAGAAGACTATGACCGAATATCCGTCAAACTAACTGACGTGCATTTTCGGCAGTGTTTAGTAAATTTTAACGTTATTCTTAAACAACATGCACAGATTTCTTACTAGGCTTCACTGTGAGGTCATAACACGCATGACTTTGTGCACCGTATTTTCAATGCCCTGTTCAGTGAAGAAATAACAGTTTTCCTGGCGTTTTTCTGAAGTAAGCACAGAAACAGGGCGCTCTTCGTCTCATCGATTTACCAGCTTGTTCTCGGTAAGGCATATCGTTGCATAGGTTAATCAGTGATAACCTAGACGTCATTAAGCGATTAAATACGCAGAAGAAGTCGGGTAGGCAAATATTTGAGGAGGCCTTTAAAACGCTTTCAAAATGGCCCACGACCGTCTTCAAAAACGAGGTTTAGGGCTAAAGGTAAGCACAACTCACTTAATCTACCGTTTTCTCTTTTGTATAAATATCAAAATATAATAGTAAAACATTGCATGGACTAACGCCATAACATTGCATTCTTTTAGACCAGGTGAATGATCAAGGACCGTCGGGGTCGGGGGGATTAAAAAGAACATGCATTGCAAACAGAGAAAGCGTCAAAATTTTTCGGTTGACTTCTATTGTTCTAATAATACTACCCGTTGACATAGCCTGACTTTCCCATGACTCCATCTTTAGATTAGGAGGTTTGGTTGAAGATAGCACAGAACAGCGGACTGTGTAGTAAAGCATCATTCGCGCTGAAAAATATTTGGCCGCAAATCTTTGAGCTTGCTTCGTGCTCGAAATGCTATTTGGGCTGGGCTTTGGCTGTTTTCCATTATAAGGTTTTGTCCCTATAACTCTTTATTCCGATCCTTCGTCTAATCGGCTACATAAGCGACTGAATTTCTATCTGTCTACCGTGTCATTCCCATGTCATACTTTGCACTCTAATATCCATCTTAAAATTGATTTGCTCACAGAACTAATGGAACTGTTCCCTCGTAGTTCCGAATTAGTATGCCAGAAGAGGACAGTGGAATTCATCACCTCTGACTATACCGAACGACATGGGACTCTCTACACTTTTGAGCGTAGCTTCGATCCTTTACACTAAAACACGTTCAATATAATTCTAGGGGCTTCCTCCAAAGCCTAGCGAATCAGAATTATATTTTCCTTGACCTCTAATTCTAATTCTGAGTGCCTTGTTTAAGTGCACCGACCATTTCAAAAGATCTTGGTCCCAATCCCTTCATTTCGTGTCAGCTGATGGAGTCTCGTCGGGTGCTTCCTAGACCACCCCTTTGGACGAGTACTCCGCGCCCACCTACGAGAATTTCCCCGCGGTAGCGTTCTTTTGCCTCTTATGTCATCGGTAAAATGTTGCAACCCCGAAAACAGTAACTATTTCATACGACTCTCATGATCATTCTTAAGTTGAAAAACTACTTATGTGTCATACCTTTATTGTTTTTTCTCAGCTTAAACTAAAGTTGGTTTCTCTGGTAAAATTCTCCCTGCGAAACGTGTGTGCACATGCTCATTTCCCCCCTCCCAATCTTCTGAGGGAGACGTTGCCGAGGCCATACAAAGGCCGTGCAACCACAAGGCACCGGAGATAGTGGTATTCCCGTTGAAATCTACAGGTCTTGTGTCGAAATTTTGTGCTCTGGCCCCGTGAGAGGATATAGAGAGTATGAAGATATGAGGTTGTTCGTAATGTCTGGGGCTTGAGCATCCATTTACCTGTATTCAAAACGGGATGTAAGACAAAGTACGAAAACCACCACGCTATTATCTTCAGGTGATTTCGGGCCCTGAGTGACATACCGCTGTCATGAGAGCCTAATTTGGATCATGCCTACTGCCTATTTTGTCGAAACACTGGGTGACCATAGAGTACCATAGTTGCCGACAGGAATCCATTCAGTCTGTGCAGTAGTCTTCCCTTAATTTAACTTTATTTAGCCGACGTTCTTTTTAGTGCCAGTGGATATTTTTAACCGCAACTGTCTCATTGTCTTTCGTTAAACTACGCATTATCGGCCGTCATCGTGTTCAATATAGATGCCGAACTTGCTAGTGTGGTGGGCATTCGGTCCGGTTGACTTATGCCCGTTCCGGTAACCTGCACGTCTGCAGGCAAGTATCTTGGGGTTTTTAGTTTGCGTCGTTAGTGATTGTAGCGTTGGGTCCTGAGATTTTATATTGATGAAGGTCCAGACGCGTCGTTTCCCGGTAACAGCGTAGCATGACTCACAATTTGGGCTCTGGAGATATGACCTGTTCCTGGCTCTACAACCTTTGATGAACACAGCCGCAAAACTCCGATGACGGTGTCTGTATATACGGTAAGCCAGACTGGTCAGCAGATAGGAACCAGCTGTCTTGTTCTACGGAGAGATCGGGTCTCAGCTGAGTCAGCCACTGGGTCCTCAGTCATTGTCCTTTACGACGTCTGAAAAGTGACCGTGACTGGAGCAGTCAACGCCACGTCTCCCAACTCTCCTACCAGTACTTCCACTGATTCTGATAGCCTAGGTTTTGCGCCTTCTGTAGAACAAGCAAGCATACGAGCACTGTCGCCGCCTGAAAACTTGCAATGCACGACGTGCATATTGTTGCTTAGCGAGATCTGTCTCTCAGAGCGATGACAAGTTGCTGAATTTGGCGCATTACGCTTTCTTTTGGATCGATCGTCGCTGTCATTGCTATGAGAACCGCCATCACCAAAGGTTGCTTCCCCTCCTGCATGAAATTAATGAGAAGGTATTGACAATAAGACTCACTTTTAGGAAAAATTCACTACCCTCGCCGCTTCATGCTCTCTAACATTGAAAAACAGGGACATAGTGAGTGACAGCTCTACGAATATATACACTGCTTGTTTGTCTGTGTCGAAGGTGCGTGAACTGTTTGCTCCCGGAGCCTCAAATGTGCGAATTGACGCCAACCTTGTCACCTACAGGAAGCGTCCATATTCAGCAACTGCGTTCGTAAACGGACTTCTTCTGTTGAAGACATACACCAAACACAGCCTCATAACTACCATCGTTTTCAGCCACAAACCGCACGAATGCAAACAGGATGCGCGCACATTTTTGACTGAAAGGTGCTAGATTACGAGTCGAGTAGAGCCGAGTTTGCCCCGAGGAGCTGATTTAAGAGACCGTGTGCACTGCTGAATGCTGTACTGACCACCGCCCAGTTGTTTTCAGGAGGAAGGGATTCTCGTCTGTGGAATTCCGTCCCCAAATTTAGGTACAGGCCTACTACTAATTTAACCAAGCGAAGCACGCTACCAGGGGTAATCTAAACTTCCCTCCTCTGGACCCAATCGCCGACAAAGTCGGAATTTGTTAAATGAATGCGGTGGGGCTAGTCAGCGCGTGCACTGTCAAAAACCAATTTCAAACCTATAAGTGCATCAGGACTCGTCTGAAAATTGGCTTGGGCTTGATGCTATCGATAAATGTAACTTCGAGACATGCCACACTTGACTAAACCACATAGGGTAAGGTGGGTAGAATACGTCAATAGAAAGGTGAAGTTCTTTCCGACTATTGCGAAAGGTTCACGACTGACAATTGACTTGCTTTTAGTCCCCTGCTCTGTTCCGAGAAAACATCGGTGTTTTTAAAGAAAACCCAAGTTTTGGAATGCTGGGCTGAATACCTTCGGAGTACCACGAATTTTGTATCCTCTCATCCATGCTTGGAACAATAAATGCCGTCCAGACGTCATACAATGGAACAGCTACGGGCGTCACTCCTGCGGAGATTTATGGACACGTTCTGTTTTGTTTTCTACGCAAGCAATAAGTAGACCACCAAGCCTATGAGAATCCTTTAAAAACGCTGAAACAACCTCTGAGCGCTCCTACCCGCCATCTAGTACGAAGACTTCTGTCGGAGGTCCGATATGCGTTCCACATGAAGCTTGCTATTGTTGACATCATCTTCGTCTGTTTTAAAATGCAGGGAAAAATGTTCGGGAATTATTGCTTGTCTCCTTAATAGGTTCGTTGATCTGACAGGAACCTTCGACAAACTTCCGTCATAGTGGTTACTGAGGGATTTTAAAGGCCTTTTGGTCGTCGGGGAAGGTTCTCGCACATGGCAAAGCAGTCACAATGTGGTCTGCATGCCTCTTTCTCGGAATTGGATCGACTTTAGGTGTCTTGGCTCGAACGAAAAGGGTGAAGCATATTTAAGTACTCACCCCCACTCCTCTCAGCCTTGCTTTTTCCACAGTTTTAATGGAATATCAGCAAGTTGAGTGTACTAGAGTACCCAGCTAGTGAGAAACGTAAATATCCGAAGAATGCACCTGTACCGAATTCGTCAGAGACAAGTTTGCCGACCTTCCGTTTGACGATGACTGCAAAATCATCGCCTCTAGATGCCCGACACTTGAACGGACCGTCAACACGACTATGAAAACGATTATTTACCAACTAACACCGTGAAAAGGTTTAAATTTGCGTGGCTGTCAGTCGCGTCGCATCCTGGGCTGTACCTGGGCTGTATCTCAAGCAACTTCAAAATCCCAAATCTCCAGAAAATTTGTCATGTTACAAACTTAAACACAAAGCCGTCGTAGCTTCTTCCTCAGAAAAAAAACTGAAGAGGTTGATCCGACTTCATTGGCATGGACTTGTAAAGATTGCAGGTGAGCAGCTTATAAAACAATTATTCTGTGGCGATGTTATTGCAGGTGATCGCAGACAAAAGAGGCAACGATGCATTGACACCTTGAAAGCTTCCATGAATCAGACACCTCTGAATAAATTCAGACTTCCGAAAAACCGTCGCACAATACCGAAGGGCACGCAAACCGCTGTGAATAATGGGACTTCAGCCATTGACGTAAGCTGGCTGTATACATCATGTCCCTGCACTAGTACACTGACCGGCTCGGACGGTGGCTGGGACTTTGGAATGGGAAAAGAGAATGAGCTCGACTGCTCAGTAAATTTTCTCACTATAAATAATCTGACGCGCTCGCAACTATCATGTTACCGCAAAAAGCCGTGGCTTGGAAGGTTGCCCACTGACGGGATAACTCGGGCCGTGTGGTCAGCCCAGTGTGTTTGTGCAGAGTGGCTGACTGGCAGATTTAAAGCCTGCCATGGCTATTTAATGTGGCCGCCGTGGCATTTCCACTCCATGGAATCTGAGCCAGGTGTGTCGGCACGATTAGGAGCGGCCCCGGCCGTGCCAGCCACATGCACCCTCTCCCGCCTCCGATCTGCTTGACTATCCTGACATCGGGCCAGGCGGGTGAAAGGAAGAGGGAGTGTGGTAGCTGCTACGCGAGTATACTATCACTTAAAACTGATCCAAGCGCAAGTCTCCGTCCCTGAACTGCCATGCTGTGGAGCATAAGGTGGCCATCGTCGAAACCGACGGTCGAACTGTCGTCGATACATTATGTCCTGGAGACTGCGTCATGAAAACAACTCTGGGATGCACCATTTTCGACCCCTTCTCACATTTTCCATACTTCTAGTTTACATTCAGGACTTGCATTGGCTCTATCTAAACTGTTTTAGTCATCAAGCCATTTGGTGAGGCATTGGTCGACGGATTCTTGACGTTAGGTTGTCGCTCAAAGTTTCCACGACAGCACGACAACTGGGGAGTTTTTAGCGATAATGCGTCTTATCTACAGAATGCATGTGGCTTAACTTTGCTTGATTTTGACAAACGCACTCAGTGGTTCTAGTTATGCTTAAGTGTGATAAATGTAAAGGCCTACATTATGGGCATGAAAAGTGCCATCACAATCTGGGAATCTAATCTGTGCGAGAGAATAGATGAGACTCAAATGTATGAGTATTTATTTTGTTTTTGATCCTGACTGTTGATTATTTGACTCCACGGTTAAAAATTCTAAACTAAAACGAACAAGCAAAGGGTTAAAATGAGTGTATTTTTCGTGTTCTTACTCTTCTGTTCCGTGAAAACTGCGTCAGTGTCCTCACATTTTCTAATTTCAGAGCAGAAAATCAGTCAAATGTGAATTATTCTTCCACGTCATCGCGGCGTTCTGTTCATAAGCAAAGTCGGCGACCAACGCGTGTGCAGTCAGGTTAGTTTATCTTTGCCGGAAACTATTTCTTATACCTAAATGGAAGACTTGAGGAATATGCCCTGAAGGTTTGCTTGAAAATCAAATGTGTGTATTTTGCCTTGTTCGAGAACCGTTTGCCTCTGTTCTGTTATGCAAATGGACTCTGTAAAGCTCAGCACAGACATACTGACTATTTGGTCTCCTAATTTTCCCTCTAATTCGCAATAAAAATTCATTTTGTCTGTTGTCCTGCGAACAACGCAGACGTGTTAGAGTCGTTTGGTGGAGTTTGCTTTTACCTGCTCACACGCCGCTAGCGTTGCAGCTTTAATCACTCTCCAGAGGTTTTCACGGTAGTCTTAACTGGCTTGCTTAGATACCTATCCCCCCTCAAAGTCCCCTTCACCATGTGCGCCTGCATATCAGGCCAACAGTCTACGTTGTATTTACCTATCACGTTTCATCCTTCAAGGCCTATCTCGAATTAAACAGTTTATAGACAGAATAGCATAACCGACAAGAAAAGGGGGATTGCGATGGCCGTTACCGGCTTAGTCGTCATGAGCCAGCCATACCCCATGCCGTGTGTTGCGGCACCCGAGGCTAAAAACTCGCGACCTGTTGGGTATAAGTCCAACGTTCTGACCCAGTGCTGGTTTCGATCGAGAATATGAACCCTGGTAAGAAGCGTTCACCGATCGGTTCGATGACTCACTCGCCCTGTTGTGCCTTGAGGCTCACTCTCGAACCCTGCCAGCAGCAGCCGCACAGTAGTTAGGGATTTGGGCAGAGTACCAGTTTATCTTATCTGACTAACATGCAATGGCCGTACGCAGTTGAATAAGAGTACACAAAATTTATAATTATTAAACTCAACCTTTTTCGTCGCCTTTGCCTCTTTCAAATTGTAACTGCATTGCTTTTCTTCTGTTATACATAGTCTACAGGAAGTAGAGCTTGGTGTAACAGACACTCTTTAGAAGTTTTTTTCTCAATTTTTTTGAATATTCGACTCGCCGAGACGTTACGGTCCACTTTATTTCTGATATGGTCGCCGTAAGGACTTAGGTCATGAATCTTCTAAAAGCATATTGTCATTTGATGGACTCAGATATTACCGAAAATATGCGTGGACGTTTTTGACGTTATTTCGATAGCTGGTACGCAATCACCACCATCGACTCGGGAATTGTATAGCCATGGCTTCTGTCGCAGCAGTTTTGCCGGATAACTCGACGCCCGATAGAGTACCCGGAAAGTCTTTTAACCACTCAACCATTGTTAACTTAATGTCTCGGGGGCTAGCCTGCAACTATTTCCTTGTTACCTTCTATTATCCCAACTGTCTGACATTCTTTCAGCCATATGGTTTATCCTCTTCACAGCGCGCACACGAACGTGGGAGGGATAAATATTCTTCTGTCCTAACCCCAATCGCTCCGGAACTTAGCGATTAAGGGAGTTCTCATTCCTTTGTCTTGGCATCTCCAGACAAATAGCTGATAACTTGTGAACATCGTCCGGAGACCAGAACTACCTTAACTGAAATCATGGACAGTAAAGTGACAAATGCTGAACTTCACCACCTATCCCCCAATTAATCACAAACGCAACTGTGTGAGTCGCCTCCTCAGGGAGCTAGGTCGCATTGTATAAAATGTCTGTACCTTCGACAGTTACTCAAAACAAACGGCTATCAATGCAGCTTTGTCAACCGGTGCATGAAAAAAAACGACGGCCCCAGATTTCGTGACCTATCCTATACACTCAACAGACATCAGAAGTCGTCTGTCACCTGACACTACTTGAAGTTGGGATTTTTCACGGGTCTGGGGAACCGTCGGGCAGCAATTGATGAGACCGGAGGACCTGCGACCGCGGTAGAATGCATCCATGGTCGTTTACCGACTTTGGGTTTAGTTATGGACAATCCAACTACGTCAGAGCAATATCAAGGTTCAGAAGAAGAGGATGCGATCGTGGGAACATGGTGTTTATTGGCCATGTTCAGTGATTATATCTTCCTCTAAACTGCTTCCCGGAACTCGACTATTCGCTTCTATCTGCAAATCTAAAGGTTATTCGGGACGCGGAGGACCGAAAACAACGGCAGTTTGGAGTGCCGCCAGCTCCCAAGTCACAAGGTCAGGTTTGATGAGGCGACAACTGAGTGAGTTACCAACTGCTCTTCGCTCTGGTCCGCAATTTCTCAACAAAAGCCGCCGTCTTTCTCCTCCTTATTCGGCTTTTGAGTTTTGCATGGACAGAGTCATCAGTCACGCCTCTTATGCAAGTACTGGTAGATCGATCAAATTCTGTTTGAACGTGGTCCTTGACGTAGGACCTGAAGGGAGATTCTTACATCCCTTATACTGGGTCCTCGTCGCTGTAAAAGAGTGGATTGAGCTCGGCTTCTACTGCAGCTGATCGTTGGGCGTGAGGAAAAACGATCTGTTATGACTGAGATCGGATGGCTCAGGCGTGCTCCCGGTCGTAGGTCATCTCCGCTCTCTGCGTAGTACATCGTACAATTCCTGATATAAGAGTTTCGGTACTACTGTAGCGTGATTCATACTTCCATTTTTCTGTTTCTAGTTCAGCATACCCTTGAAAATGTTGTGTCACGAGTTTTGTTATGCATTGGCGCACAATGAAGAAGCGGCGTCACGATATCTCCTTGTTGGAGAAAAAATCTTGCCGCATGTGTAGTGGGCCGGAAATTTTCACGAATATGCCAGTATGAAGATTCAGAAGCAAGGGTTGTCAGTCTGTTCGATCAGTATGAAAGGGTAACGCATTCTTCCATTATTGTGATTCAAACGGAGGACCACTGCAATTTAGAGCTCCGTTAGCTTTTAAATCTAGTTATTTTTCTCTCTGGATCAACAGAATGTCACTGGAAAAGTGTCAAAGCTTTATCGTAGATCCCCAACTCTTAGGGTTGACTGGTCGGGAAATCTGCTTCGGAATTGAATCAGTCACTAGGAAAACCTAATACAACTGAACGAGGCCATAGTTGCAGGGTGCCGTAGGTCCAATCCTGGTCGTCGTTTAGGTGGAGATGCACCTGACGAAGAAAACGATGACGATACAGTACGGAATTATCGGAACTAACGCTCACACCCTGATTGTCCATGGTGTCAGGGTACCGATGGTAGGTACTTCTACACACAAAAATGAGATGCACTTATGTTGATACCGATCGTTGAAGTAGAAGCAGGTTCAACAATAAATTTTGACGACTAGCTAGCTTGTGGGCGACTTAATCAGGCTGGGTATGATCACAAAACCGTTCATCACCAGGAAAAAATTATGTTGCTCTGAATGCTGGTATGCACACCCAAGAAATCTAGAAGACTTGGTTAGGCATGAAGGTTCAGATTTGGAAGAAAAATCACGGAGTTCCACAGCATTTACTTCGATGAACACTGCTCGCGTATTTTGAAAGTGGATGAAAACCGCTTCGTAACAGTCCTACGCGATATCAAAGAAATATTTCTTGCCTACTTTTTGTTATTTAATTTTTGCAAAATCCATGACATTTTAAATCCAATTCTGATTTTTGACCAGTGTTTATTAGGTTAGGAATCTGACTATAGTAGTACCGAAGTTTCTCCTGATTCTTAGCTGTTTATCTTGAATTTTTAACAGCCAGGTGTTTGAGTTTTCGGTACGGCTGATCGCCATTTGTTGATTTTTCGCTCCGATGTTTACTTTTTCGCAGGTTCTGTGTCGGAATTTGTTCAGATTTCTCGTCCTGCCCCAGAGGAGTCACCTAACAGAGGACGCTTCGAGCCCTCAACTTCAAGACCTCGCACGAAGCCGCGGCGAAAGTCGAGGGTTTTGGCCACCATCAGAAAATTTCAGCGAAGCACTGAGCGTCTAATAAGGTACACTTTTACTCCCATCTCATGGTGGGGACTTCGATAACAACTACTCGGTATTTTCTAATGGAAAAAATCAATGGCCACCATTTATGGGTAACGTCGTAGAAGTTGGCCGTTTACGATTTGGACACACACTCACGTCAGTTCGGCCGTCGTAGTCCGATGATGTCCACTGAATGCTCCACAGAAGGGTGGTGCAGGGACGGAGACTTGTGAGGGTAGACTTGCCCTGCATCTACCTCACTCTCTGCTCCACTCCCCCCACCTGGACCCGGTGTAAAGACAGAGTCAAGAAGACCGGAGATGGGAGAGGGCGCAGGCCCACGCACTGTGGTCCAACACCAAGCAAGAACATGACAACAAAAGAGAGGGGCGGCTCGGATCCCAACTGAGTGGGAGTGCCATAAAAGCCACATTAGGAAGGAGCCATTGCAGCCGGAATCTAGGTCCTCTAGTCGTCCATTGTGCACAACCGCCTGCACTGGACTGACCATGCGGTCCGAGTTACCCCGTCAGTTGTCAACCTTCTAAGCCACGGCTTTTATCGCACCGTGATAGTTACAAGCGCATCAGTTTGAGAAAAAAATGCGCTGAGCCGTCGACCTCTCTCTTTCTCTCGCACCCATAATCAGACCGTCGTCCGAGCCGGTCAATTGTCTGATGTGGGAGTGGACGCATTGGCTGACAGGCCGGCGTACCTGGTGGTCGCTTACCTTGGGGTTTCCTGCATGGTTGCCGACGAAGCCTCAGCTTGGAGATAACGAGGCGATGGTCCGTCGGCACTGAGGATCTCCAGCACGTCCTGTTGGTTACGCCTCCGATTGAGGACAATCCGGTTCATCCTTTGCTTTTGGCCCTCGCTCCCGGTTGTCGGTAGTTTTCATCTTGTATAGGAGACGCTGGTGAGGCACGCTATCAAAGGCCTTCTTGAAGTCGATGTATTTATCGTTAGGATAGATTGAGATATATATAGTGTCCCATCTGTCTAACAATGTACGAGGACATCTAAGAATATGAATCGTTCATCAACTTCTGTTCCGAAGGTGAATCGAATTCATGTGAATGTGGAGTTCAGGTTTTTGTGAGGTGGTTCAAGTTTGTCTCTTTTGACGATAACAAAAAGAACTCTGAATCCTCTATGCAAGACGCGTTACAGTTTCTGGAGAAGTCAAAAGACTTTTAAATTGCAAATGATGAAAGAATGGTGTTAGTTGGCGTCTAGCCCTCTGGACATAGCGAAGACCTGTACTACAGAACTCCAACAGGCCTACTCTACCGATGTACCTACGGGCGTCCTCCTTGAAATCCTCGATAGCTGTCTAGAAAATAAATGTTCCTTTGCCGTAAAATATTATCGACCAATAAAAGGCGCTCGAATAGGGCCGCCAATATACGGTTTTGGCGATTAATAGTGATTACTAGTACCTTTAGTTGCATTTATGTCCCTAGGTTCTATGCATTTTTTGGGAAAAGCCATGATGGTTAAGATACGTCAAATGACCGCCCATTCCTGCTTTCCTCCTCCTTGTAGACGACTTCCATTCGCTCGGCTGATTCGTTCTATTTTAATCGATATCCACCCCGCGGGTATCCAGTTTCGTTGGCAAGGCATCGCTATCGATGCCCTTCAGGAGGCAGCTGAGGCACTCCTGGTGGCCCTCTTTTCGGATGCGAATCTGTGCGCGCTACATGCCAGGCGTGTGACTGTCATGCCCAAAGATTTCTTGCTCTTGCGCAAGCTGAATGGTGTCCGCCAGTTTTAGTCCGGTCTCTGTCTCCTCCTCCTCCTTCTTTACTCCTCTACTGCTGTATTTTCAATTGCTATTTTTGCTATGATTAAAAGCACTCATCCAGACTGCTTTCCAACACTCCTTCATCATAATTGATTTCGCGCGATCTCGTAACGCCGTTTCACGGAAGGCAAGACATCGTATCGATAATGATTTGCTGTTCTTGTTGGTCTTCAGGGAAAGAAGTCTGATGTTGGATGTGTTCTCCAACTTCATCATAGCGAAGCATACCACCCTCTCTCCTTTCTCGCAAAGTTCAGTCTACGTGAATAATAAACTTATCTGCCCTTGTCACAGACCCAGGAAAAAGGTAGTGGAGATTTTTCGGCCGTGGTCATTATGCTGTTGGTCGTAGTTGTTCTCCTTTCCAGTGAATTGGTCTTTGGATGGTCTCAGACGAAGCGAGTTTCTAAGTCGACGGACAGAGCCAACTTCGCGAAGAAGTAGCCACTCCTGACGTTTCGGATTCATGCTAAAATCCATCATCAGACGTGTGTTGTTCTTATTTGAGGTATTGTGACTGGATTAGTGTCCTCCACATCCCAAACCGGGTTGGGGTAGTTAGCCATCATTGCATTTCGTCCTCGATGACTGCTGCGCGGAGGAAAATTGGTTTTAAAATTTATGACCGCCTGGACCGGGAAAAGTTCACAAAGACCTCGTGTTTGCTGAATAAACCCGTAGTAGCCTGCCACCCCGATGATTAGGCGATGCACTGCCCGCACGTGGAATATTTTCTAGCGCGAGTAGGTCCTACAGGCCAGTCCGGGTGATAACTAATTTTGGGTGAGAAAGTCCTGCGCGCCTTTCGAATCGCTCCGCAATTTGGCGGTTCACCACTGTCATGTAATAAGGATTATCTTGCAGCCTAGACTCAAGATGTCAACGTATGAATGCGGCCGTATTTTCAGCCGTTTGTGTGAAACAGGGTGACGACTTTTTTCTATTGATTTTCTATGCCCTCATAATTTCGTATATATTCTATCAAAAACGTGGGCGAAAAAAAATAGTGTACTTATCTGATAGCAAATAACGCATTCAAATTTGATATTTTAAGGATTGGTGTATCTAGGTTTTAAAGCCTTTTCCACTTCTTGCATAATTTGGGGCTGATCTGCCGTTGCATTCTCATCTAGGACTCTGAGTTCGCAAGCGTATGCTTTCCGTGTAAGAAATAGCATACAGTCCTCTAGGCGTTTAAGAAGCTAGCATATGGTGCTCATAAACTTTTGGCAATGAATGTGGGCTCTATTGTATACTTCATGCAGGACCTTAATAGGTGAACAGACACGATGGGGTTTGTACAGTCTTAAATCGAAAATTGTTCAAAGACCTTTCCTCGAGTATAATTTCCTTTCAAATATGTACAGGAAGTGACATTTTCGAGCATCTTTTCTATAATATCCATTTTAATTGATGAGTGCAATCGAAAAAAAGTATTCTTCTTCACTATTCGTGTTTTACGAAGTGTCGTTTTTGCAGGCGGCCAAAAAACGTGCATTCAAAAGCCGGCATCCTGTCATGCTTTAAACATTTTTGTGACACAACGTTCGTGCAGACTGATGCGCCGCCGTATGGGATCTTTTCTGCTCACAGTTCGATATATCACTTGTCAATGTCCGGAACCAGCTCTGTGTGCGCACACGATATTTCGATCGTGGCCAACGACCTGATCCACCTATGCTCCGCGAACTGAGTGCCATCAGCTCCTAGTGAGACGGTCTTGCACCGGAGGCAAGAGTGATCACAGAAATGGACGGAAATAAATGGGAACTTAGACAGATGTTTTCAATCCAGGCGTAAGTGTAAGTATGAAAGAAGGTTTGAGAAATAAAGTGGGCTCATTTGAGCAGATTTATTCATGTGCTGACGTTTTGGAGACCTCGGTGGGATCTCCACCATCGTTCTCGTGTTGCCTGTGCGGCTTTCTCGAGTTTTGCGTGGCCGTCTTGTCCTGAACTCCGTGTACGTAATGACACAAGAATTTATTTGCTACAGGACAGTCAAGCTGCCTGTTGATGGAGTTGGCATCTGGGTACCACGCCTCAGGTGTTGATCGTTTCATCGTTGATATGCCCCGGCCTATAATAGTAGCTTCCTAAAGATCGAAAATATGGCCAGTTTCTCCCTCGTGCGTTGCAAGCTCAGAATTGGGGCTTAACCTCCCAACTGCCGATTTAAGGTACTGTAGGCGGTCTGAAATTTCCGCCCGGTTTCCCTAAGGTACTTGCAGTCCCCGTTGTTGCAACCTATTTTGTTAGTGGCAGTGGTTTTTTGGTTGTATCAAACGGTGGGGAATTTTGTTTCGTTTGGCTATGCCTACTCTGGTTGGTTGTAAGTACCGAGAAACCGCCTCAAACACTCAATGTAGTGAACTACCCTCCAGTATGCATGGAAGAGGAAGACATTTCGATCGCCGGAAACCGTTCTTTATTCAGTTCAGTTTCAATTAAGATGGAATAGACGAGCACCTTTCAACTCTCTATGGGTTACAAATTAGCTAAGAAAAAGCGTATATAAATGAGGGAAATTGAAAAGGCGCGTAAACAATGACATGTGAAAAGCAAACAGCTGTCAGCTAGTCGAAAATAATACACATAAAATAATTGTGATTAGTATGATTATATACACTTGCGCGTGAGTGGTAAGTAAGAAGGTTGATGCGTGCCGAGTTTGCACTTCAAGAAATTCATACCGGTGAAGAGAACTACATCCACGGGTGTATCGTTCCACGCTACAACCACTCTGTTACTGAACAAAACTTGCGTGAATTCATCCATGCTTTACCTGTACGCAGTTTTAGGGAATGACTGCGCAAATTGGGCGCGTAAGCCTGAGTGAAAAATCATTAGGAACAAAGCGACAGTCCATGCCATTCACAATGCGAAATTTTAATATGAGGTCCCTCGTATGTTTCTGTAGGAAAGGGGAAATCGGTTGAGGGTTGTCAGTCTATTTTCATAGGGTAGTGTTTGTAGGCCTTTATTCAATACAGTTTTTTGAGTGCTGCTCAAAATGAAGTGAAACTGATCCTAACAGATTTGCGAGCATAATAATATAAAGGGAAACGTATATAAGGCCGTTAATAAGATGAGTTGGTTTTCGTGATTTTAATACCCTAATTCTAACGTGGTAGGCTTTCTGTTTCAGTAGAACGCTGAGCAAATCTCAAATTTTTAGAACGTTCTGTCCACGGAATTTCTCTACCATCGTTTTAGGATGAAGATATTCAACTTATAAAGTCACCTTCTGATAGCATAATTACGTAAAAGGCTTTCCGCCTGGTGAAGGTTTGTCCTTGTAGATATATTAAATTCGAGCAAATGGAGGCCAATTCTATTGCCATTCTCTGTTTCCCTTATATCCAGTGGATTCCACTTAGCCAATTTATAGTCAGAAATTAGGTTTTTACTACCCCTGCCTCCTTCGTTTTCTTTTCCCAGGCTATCTGTTTCTTCACTCTGTCCTACCCAGTAAAGCCCTTTTACCACGTTTCCGTAAGAAAGTTGGTCTTGTTTTTAATGTTCTCAGCGGGTCCGGTTATTGTGCTTCCGACAAGCTGCTGTAAAGGTGACTTATAGCGACCTGGAACTTGTTCCAGCAGTCGTTAAAGAATAAAGAGTGCCTAATTGTTTGATCTGTTTTCAGCACTAGGCTCCGCCAACGCGTCGATAGCCAAACTTAGGTGTACTGATGTTTTGGCTGTTGTATACTCGTGGCATTAACGTCTCCCCCCTCAACTCCTGTGCACGAATTAATCGGTATCTGATACTGTCTCTGAAGATGGGTTTAAGTCGGAATCCGAAACCCCAGACGAATAAAGTTCGAGACTGCATCTACTTCGTCTCAGTTACTCTATTTCCACCTAACGATTCCTTCCAGGTTCAGGTGGCCGACGCTGCGGTAGACATTCAATTGGAGCGCCTGTGGTATCGCAAGGGGACAGCATGGGTGCTCTGTATGCGAAGGTTGTTTGGAGGCAGGCGGTGAGCTGAGAACAGGAGACAGCAGGAGCGGGGAGTCGTGGGGGCACGGTGGGGTGTATGCCTGGGGGAAATGTCACGTGCCACTTGCCTTGATGTCAGGATCGTATAGGCAGCCCACAGAGCTTGGCGGATTCTGTTAGAGTATATCCTTTGTTCGGTTATGGCCTGTCAGTGGGAAAGTATACAGTAAGTGATCGATCTAAGGAAATGTTAAACAAAATTCCATTGTGCGTTTTCAGTAGGAAAGAAGTACTTAAGCGTGCTTGGAATAGTTATTCTTTTAGAGACATTTCAGATACGCCAGTAAGCTGTTTTTTTCCGAGGCCGACAAAATTGCGCTCGCTAAACAACGGTTAGTTGTGTTATATGTTTATTATATCGATTTTCGATAGATAAACGTGAGCAAAATGTTCTTTCTTGCACTGATTTGATAGAAACTCAAGTCATCCTAAAACGTGCTACTCAAAGAAATATACGTTTATGTTTCAAAAGTTTTCAGCTTCCTGCAAAACGCGCAACCCATGAAGTAGCGAAACTTTTTCTTGTGGACTCCGTTTAATGTTCTCATCGCGCAATACCTGAAAGGGAGGGGTGCGCTTTTCGTCCAACCAGTCACAGCCATCTGAACCGGCAAAGGCTAATGTGGACACGCTATCCATTAATACACCCAGATGTCTGGTAAACAGAGTGCCAGGTGTTCCCCTGCGTTAGACTGCTGATCTGCCCCACAACTTTTCATTCATTTGTTCTCTACAGAATACAATACTATTTTAACTAACCTCTTTGTCATTCTCCTGTGAGAAATTTCCATTTGGGGTAGCAGTAATTAGGATCTGATGATGACCTTAGCTGCTGCGAAAAACCTTTAACCACGAAGGGAATGTTTGAATCCTCTATTATAGGCAGGGGTCACCCACATTCCGACTTTTACTGACTTTGTTTAGGTAAAAGTACGTGCCAATGCCTTCCTGCACATTCGTTTTTATATAATCGAGTTAACTGTGTCGATAGTCTAGTAAATTCCGCCCGATGTCTCTTTATAATATATTTCGTCGCTGCAGTGTGACCTAAAGTTCACTTACGCGAAATGGAATGAGCTTCAAATAGACGACTATATATCGGGGTTACTCATTCATTTTTCTATACATCCAAAAACACTTAGCATTTGGCAGTGATTCGATAGGAAATTGGAAGCTAGTTAGTAGTTCCCTTAAGTCTTATCATTAGTAACTAACTCGACCTTCCATGTGGACTGGCTTCCTGGTAATAGGTAGATTGTCGCAGAAGAGGGGGTACATCAGTGCCCCAAGAGGTGATTTCGCAAGTGATATACGAGGGAATTGATTGCTTGTCAGACAGGTCTGTGCCTGGACGTGGTCATCGACGTGGGCGCAGTTGCTGATAAAGCCAACCAGCACAACCACACATGTCGCACACGACTGGGTTCCTGACTTCACCTCAGTGGAGTTTTTAATGTCTCGTTTTTATATTTGTTGGTACCTCTGCATGTATTCCACTCATTAGTCATTTTCTACGCTCACACTTATTCAGTTTATTAAGGGAAAGATAGGCAAACACCTTTGATCTCCCTTTTGGTACCAGTGTGGCTAAAAGGACTCCGATATATCATGAAAATGTAAAAAAAAATTGGTTTCCATGATAGCGTGCGGAAAATAAGCAGCTGTTGGCCAATCGAAGAGAGTAAACATAAACGTGTACTCACGTATTACGAGAAGCATGAGGACATGGTATTGTTATTGACAAGATTCTCGTGAGTGAGTTTAAGATAGTAACAAAATGCTATAAAAATGGTACTGAAATATAGAAAGTAGTATTGTAGTAAATAGAGTGTGATTCAAATTGAACCTGACTAAGAATATCTGGGGATATTATAGTGGGCACTGCTATACTGGTCCAGGTTTTTCTTAAAAAGCTCAACGGAAATAGCCATAAGAACATCCAGAGGCAGAACATTCCCAGCGTTGACCACTCTCTTGGAGAAGAAGATCTTTCGTGTATCCAGTCTGGCCCCAGTCACACGTAGTTTGACTGGATGACCTCTCAAGTTCGTGGTTGTTGCTAACTGGAAGAAGTCGCCAGGTACGAGGCAGCAGCCCTTACCGCTCACGATACGGAATGTTTGCATTAGGTTACCTCGTAGCTGCCTGTAACTCAAGGGAAAGAGATCAAGGTTAGCTAATCGAGTTTCATAGGGTAATGAGCCCTGTCCAGTCACAAGTTTGGTTGCACGCCTTTGAACCTTTTCAAGGATATTGAGATCCTTCGTGGTTCAGGATCTCCAAGTTTGGATAGCGAACTCCAATTGTGGCCGCACAAAAGTTCGAAAGACTTTGGCAAAGCAGTCTTCGTCAAAGGCAGAGAAAGCTCGCTCGACGAGGTACAGGGCTGACATCGCAGACTTGGCTACCTTCGAACAATGCAGCGAGGGTTTAAGGGAGCTCGAGATCCCCACTCCCAAGTTTTCTGCGAGTCAACTTTTTGCAATGGTATACCTTTTAGATTGTAATCCATGAGGTTCGGAGTGCTAGCGTTTGTTTAAGTTAATATGTATGCACCATTAGGTGGTTCACGCCTAAACTGGTGTGAGTTTTTGTTGAATGATCTGACGTTTCATCTAATGCCTTTGTTTTTACTGTAAGTCGGTGATGGCAGTTTGATTTGGCTAATTTAGACTCGCTATTAGCGTGGGATCTGATAATTGCTGTGCTTCACCAAAATAGGTTTTGGATTCCACGCAAGCCGATATT
Source organism: Schistocephalus solidus (assembly GCA_017591395.1). NCBI lineage: Eukaryota > Metazoa > Platyhelminthes > Cestoda > Diphyllobothriidea > Diphyllobothriidae > Schistocephalus > Schistocephalus solidus. The sequence continues at coordinate 67,055 of WEDG01005396.1, forward strand.
GAAAAGACGCCAGTTCAACTTTCTTTCCGAGGGTGGACCAAGTAGCTCCATCATAGGCAAATTTTGCGGCACTGCTATTGGCTCGTAATTCATATTTCAAGAATATTGTTTTTCAAACAGAAGATTGGCTGTAAACCGGGCGTGTGCTGAGAACGTGAAACAGCACAAGTGAGGAGTTTTGGGGACACGGCGGGGTATATGAGAAGGCGGGAATGACATAGGCTGAATTGGGGCCAATCAAATCAAAGGTCAAATAGCCCTGCTTACCCGACCTGCAAGATTGCTCTGTCCTGCAGGTGTGGCGTGATGTTTAGACAGTGCGGACAGCAGACACTGCACCACTCTACCTTAATGGCGATGGTTAAAAAATGTTCTTATAGGTTTCGTCCTGAAAACGTTGGAAGAGTTTGCGGATTAGGGTTGATCTTCTCAGGACGGTATTTTTGACCTGCGTGCCGCTTTGCAGAGTCAATGGTTTCTCCACTCCTACGTTAGTGCTTGGCGAGGTAGGAGGATGACAAAAACACAAACCTTGGATAACGGCGTTGTGGTCTGTGTAGACAGTAGATACTCCGTCCTTGGGATGCCAGAATCAACCTCAAGAATTTCTGGGAGTTCGAATTCTTTGCTTTCTGTGTCCATTCGGTTGCGGACTTGGTCGAGATGTCAGCGCCCATATCGCTCCTCTTCTAACCCCAATTCTTCGATCCGTCCTTCACTTCTTTGAACTGTCACTGGACACCTGTTTACCTCATGTTCCAGTCGCATGTAGACACTTTTCTTAGACAAGAAGATTCGAGGTCACGTGGGAACATCATATCAAGCTTTCATCTTCGTCTATTGTTCGATGATTTTATTATGCATTAAAGAATTAATCAGATCGATCCGTGTGCGTAACTGCTGCTTAAACATCAATTTTGTAGACCAAGAACCGTTTGATTCGTTAGGCGATATGCGATTGCTGAACAAACATCGTGACAGATTCATGATCAAGTCCGCTGCGTCTATTTTTCTAACCTGTGTTTTATCATCCGAAACGCACGCACGTAAGACAATTTGAAGTTATGTGGTACAGGGTATTGGTTAAATGCATAAATTCCATTCTATAAATTCTTTAACTTCTGGGCTAGTAAAGACTAGACCATTTTCTATAACAACAATTTCAGGTATCTGAAAAGTATAAAAAAACGGAGCGTAACTTGTTAATTGTAATAGTTGAAGACCAAGAGTTTCCGGAATATCTTCAATTCCATTTAGTGTGGGCTTCAATCACCATCGAAACCACATGACCTTGCAAGGGCCCAAAATAGTCGATGTGTACCCTCTTCCAGGGTGAGTCGGGCCAGGCCCAAGGCATCAGAGACACCTTCGGTAGGGTCTTCTCTGTTAGTTGACACTCGTGGCACGCTTTTACTATGTTTTCGATGTCTTCGTCCATTTTCGGTCACCAAACATAACTGCGGGCGAGGTATTTCATTCGCACCGTACCGGGATGGGCATTATGCAGGTGTTTGAGGATGGCTTGTCACCACTTAGCACCACTACACGACTGACCCACAGTACTTATTCCTCTTGTACACTCAATTCGTTCTGACGGCTATAGAATGGCTGAAGTTCAGGGGAGGCAGAAGACGGCCAGCTCGATTGAAATTAAGAGCGGTTCTCTGGATGTCCAGTGTCTAATTCGTTTACTGGTTACGGGTGAGTTAACTAAATTCCATAAAAGCTTCACAGTTTCAAAATCAGGTGCTCCGTTAATTCCATCGTCAATGGGAAGCCTACTCAAGGCGTCAGCCACTACGTTTGCACTACGCATAACATATTTCATCGCATATGTGTAAGCGGAAGGAGTTAGTGCCCATCGTTGCATTCTCGGCGAGGGCATTTGTTGTATTCCTTGTTTTTCATCCCACAGTGTGAATCTCGAAGTGTTGACCAAAACGATACAAGTGGAAGCGTTGTGTGCCAAACATTATTGCTAAGGCCTCTTTACTTAGCTGTTAATAGTTTGTTTCCGCCTGGGACATATTTCTTGATGCAAAGGCAATTGGCATCTCGGTCCCAAAAGGCATTCGGTGCATGATTACTGAACCCACTTTGTACGGGCACGCATCGTATTTGAGTATAATAGGCTTTTGGGGTCATAATGACTAAGGACAGAAAAGGAGGTAAGTGGCGCCTTCACCTGTTCTCCAGCATTTTTCCACCTCCGAACAGTTCTAGCAACAGTTCTTTTTAAGTAGTCGATATAATGGTCCATGTATGGGAGCCGATTAATCGACTAAAGTGGGTAACCCATCCAAGGAATGAACGCAATTGACTAATAATGTTGGGGCGCGGAGCCGTCTTCGGGGCTTTCGGCTTATGCTCGCATGGGCGAAGACCAGTTTTATACACCTTTAGTCTGAGGTATTCCACCGGGTCTGCAAGGAACGTGCGCTTATCATTCCTTAGTTTGAAACATGCGTCTTATAAACGTGCTAGCACTAGGTTTAGAGTATCAAGGTGACTATTTTCAGATGGAGCTATAACTATTATATCATCCATATATGAGCAAACGTAAGCTTTTTCCTTCACGAGGCCATCAATCAAGCATTTAAATAAACCAGCAGCATAAACTTCTTCAAATGGGAGTCGTTTGTATCGAAATAAACCCCGGTGCATAGTTGTTTGTGGTGTCTCGGGATTCGGGATATAGTATGACTTGGTTGTAAGCATGCTTCAGGTCCAAAGTTTTGAATTGTTGGTCATCCAAGAAAGATGGGTACAGATCCTCAATCCCTGGGTAAGGATAAGGATTCAATATAGTTGCTGAGTTGATTTTCAGCTTATAGGCACCACAGATACGCACGGTACCATCATTTTAAGAACAGAAACGACTGGGGCCGCCCATTAAGAATATTGAATGGGCTCGATAATGTTCGCTTTATGTAGGCGATCCAGTTTTTTGACCTTCGGTGCTACTGCATAGGGGACTGACCGAGCTTTGAAACCCGGACCGGAATTCCGATTACAGTTGGAATTCACAGGTGGAACGTGGTCATATTTATTAGCATCCGCGAAAAACAATTATTTATGATATCTCAAATGGAAATCTAGAGCCGGGTTAACACCAATCCGATTTGCATAGGATGATACAGAAGGGAGGAAGTTTATCCAGTTCCATCAGAGGAGATTTGGTTGTTGGCTTCCTCTGACCTCATGAACTCGCAAATACTGAACGTCATCATCATGCTCAACTTCAGCCGTAAAGGAAACTCGAACTTTTACGTTCTGCCCAGTTTAACTACAAAACATGGAGCTAGCCGGAAGGGGACGGGGGTGTTTCTTAAAATAAGCCTCATTGATGAAAGGAACAGCTACGCCAGTGTTGAGTTCAAGTTTGACGAGATGACTATCCACCGGATGCGTGATGGTTTAGGGTTATTGTAGTGGCATGTCGACAGGAAACATTCGGAGTATCGTCTCGCCATCGGTAGCTGGATTCGTGTAGGTGGCATGCATGTTAGTTTTCGCCCGTCTTTTGGAGAACCCCACTTGTTCGGCGTGACCGATTTTCTTGCAATACCGGCAAACTGTCTTCTGAGGTCTACAGTGTGACCATTGGACGTGGTTCTGACCACAACGGTAGCAGGATGGTAGTTGCTTTGAAGAAGGTCAACTGGCCCGGTGTACATGCTTTGTCGTGCAGGCTTGGTGTGATCTCTAGACAGTGTGGACAGCAGACACTACAACCAGCATCCCATTTTTTGTACGATAAATCTTCTGAGTGGTCATGAAAATGGATTCCTACTCAGTATTGATCCTACTCTCTTTTCCCTCTTCCATACAACGGTTTGGCGCTTGAGCCTGGCATCGGGTTGATGAAGAGGTTGAATAGCTGATCTCGCGAGAAGGCCTTCATGTACGGCATACCACACTTATATTTTGCAACAATTGAAATCTATCATAGACTGCACATTGCCTGACGATTAGCTATGATCAGTTATTTTGCCTCCAGCTGTGTTCTAACTAGCAAATAACTAAGGGATCGAGATCATAATGCATTACCAATACCCAACTGACGCTGGCGACACATACAGAGACATCCTAGGCTTCACTCTACATTCGGGAGTTTTATCCATAGCTCTCAATGAAAAATACCCGTTTTGTGTACGTTGGAGGTGGTTGTTGTTATTTTCTGTCACAGTTTCAGTAATGTTTGTAAGTGCAGTCCTTTGATCTTGTTTAGGCTTTTGAGACTTTGAAAAAGTACAGTATTGCAATAAATCGTGTTGGTCAACGAGACCGGTTCTGTGTAGATAGCACTTAGTTTTTGTACCTTTGCCCAGTTATGGGTACTTGAAGATCTCTTATTAGTCTACAAGATAAGTCGTAGTGTTCATGGTATTAAGGCAGATCATTTCTCTGAATACAGCTGTACATCTTATTATTTAATACACATTTACACAAAAGGATGATACCATACACCTATTGCCAATGGCTGACTTAGTGATTCATGCAATGAGATTGTTATTACGACAACATGTGATGTATTTAAGAGCCCATTGGATTATGTTTAGAAGCCAATACATGCCGAAGAACTGGAAGCCATTTTAAAGTAAGTGACTTCTGACCATGTAAATTTAAATGACATCAAATTACCTGCATGTCTGGTAGGCCAATTTTGCTGTCCTGGGACGAGGACCATTGGTAACATTTACGGAATACCCCACAGCATGGACTGAGACATGATAAAAGCATTCTATATGGTCATATACGATGGCAACCAAAAACGAGTGCGATAACAAAACCGCCTACTGTGGTTAAAGAAATATTGAAGATATAAAAATGGAATAATTCCCTTTGGGAAATTGCGTTGGACCAGCACAGCCCCCGATTTTCCAGTAATTTCGTTGAAAATCAAAGAAATCAGGTGGAAGGTCGGCAAAATTTTGGTGGAGCGTAAATGAAGGAAATTTTAGTCTTCAGCTGTACAAAAGTACAAGGAAAAAATCCGTACGCTCGGTGAAATACGATAGGACAATCATTGTTGTAAATAAACGCAAGGCTGAGAACTGAAACCACTTTTGGCGTCTGTTTGCGCCAAGGAAACATATTTAAACTAGCCAGGGATTTCTGCTCAAGGTAATACCGGTTATAAAGACCAAATTGATTTTCCAGAGGGGTTTAAGCGTAAGGAATTTTTTAGCGATAAAGGAACTACAGTTAAGATGTCCAGAAAAATTGCCGACAGGAAGTACTAAAAGACGTCGTTTCTTAGTGATGTGTCATCTTGTACGATTTGAAAGTAGCAAATATGCACCCAATCGAAGGTGCATACAACTATATGTTGGCGAGTCCAACAAGCATTTTTAAAGAAGTACTGAAATTATTTGTCAAGTAGGCTCGCGTTATTCTCATGAATCCCCAGTATGGTTTACAAAAAAACAATTTGAGCTTTAAAAAATATTCTCTTTTCAACAAGAAAATTTTTCTATGCATTAGAGGGAGAAGTATTGGCAAGTGTCTTTGACTAAGTAGTTTATAGGGTTCCATATCATCGATTGTTGAAGAAAATAGAGAAAGTTGGCAAAAAAAGGGAACTGAACACTGATTAGAAGACCTCATAGATGGCTGCTACCATCCGTGTGCACAGACCGGACGAAATTGGAAGCAGTGCTAGTTTTTCTTGGGACTTTATTGCTCCTCCGTATTTCAATGACTACATGACATGATAGAATAGCAAGAGAGAGTCATTCTTCAAAATGACATGAAAATTTGACCAGCAGTCAAATATATTGCGATAAAATAAACCCCTCAGAAAATTTGCAATTACCTATTCAAACAATTCAATCGGTGGTTTCATGAGTTGGAATTTGAATTGTTTGTCGCTACTTATAAAGGCAAAGAATATATTTGCACAATCAGTCCTTCTTCATTGTATTTGTTATAGAGGGCCCTGGAGAATAAAGTTGAACAAAAGAATCTTGGATTTATCCTTTGGTCGTTTCAAAACCCTTCTTCGAACCTGCGATGGCGGCCAAAAGCGCAATCTATGCTTTTTTGTAAAGAGACTACTGATTGATAAAGTAATGGAACCATAGAGACAAGTAAAGTCAAGCATGACGCTCATGGCTGGAAGACTGAGAGGTGGTTCACGAGAGGTTTCGAAATATTTTGGAGCTCTCAAAATCCTTAGCATACCTTCAGTTATTTATATTTCAATGCTTCACAGAGTGTAGTAGAACACATAAAACGATCGTTCACTGTTCGTGCTCCGGATTTAAATTGCGTCTGTAGGGTGAAATTCGGTGTGATAACTGGTAAAATATGAAGTTCTTTTTATTGGTTCCGCAGATTTTTCGGTGCTTAGTTTATGTCAGTTTTTGTCCTTGTTTCCGCCGCCCAACAATGCATCGTTTTACAAGGCATCCCTGCACAAAGCACACTGCCTTGAAGTCATGCGAATTCGCAGTGAGTGGTTTCAACCTCGCTTACATGCAGACAATTGACCGGCCTCCACTCGCACACGCACGTGCGACCAGATAGTCGTGGCTTCTCAATCGACATATGAACACCCCACCACTCGACCGACGCAGCATGGGTCACTATTCACCACACCCCTGGACACTCATTGGACACCACATGACTTGCTCCATAGATCTATGTATGCAGCTGCCATTACTGTCTCTCCTCTCTGAGGTTTGACTGGACACAGTCAAAACCAGCCCTGACTTTGCCAGTGGCGACGGCTGCCTGAAACAGCAAACCAGGATTCTGTACTCACTAAATCCCTCATTCTGTCTTATGTGCTTGACGATTTTAAATGGCACGAAAGAATAAAAATGTCATCTTTTCCCTTTTTTGATTTTCTCATCTGTGTTTTCCGGTTATGATCTTTTTGGATCAATTTGGAATTCTATGTGAATTTATCTTATTTTATTTGAACAGGCAGGTTATGCGTAAAACCGTTTTTGTTTTCATGTGCAGTTCTGTTTTCTGAGGCCTCAGGTTGTGCTTCAGCATCATTTTTCGTCTCTTATTATTCATCTTCCTTATATCAGTGTAAATAGTCGTTCGTTCCTCTACATGCCGTCTCTTTAAAACTCCTCCCCTTTCTGGACTTCTGCTAACCTAGCAGTTTTCGAGTTGCGTATAATATCTTTAAAACTCATGGAAGAACGTTTGGATTTTAACCGAAGTCCGTAGAAAGGAATTTATATTTGTAGATTGCAATAGCCCTACTTGAGGAGACAGCTCGCAGCAAATGCGTACAGAAACTTTCTGTGCGCATTTTTGTCTCATTTAAAAGCTCATTCAACCCAAGTTGGCTTCCCTGAATTCTGAAATTGTGACATTCGTGCCATCCACCATCAGGAATTCTTTAGTTAACGCCCCCTCTCGGCAAGGTGTTCCAACTTTGCTGCCAACTTAAATACCTTAATCCCCATCCAGAACAGCAGATGCCAAAAAGTGCTAAAAAGTAGGCGTCGGTGATTTAACTTGCATTTATTTAACATTTATCGAAAGGATCATAGAAAGAGCTACCATGAAATTCTTCAAAGTAAAAATATTTCCTGATAACGTCCAACATGAATCCCGATGAAATGCCCCTGTTTGACCAATAGGCTATATTCAATAAAACGCCAGCCCTGGTCAAAGTAGAATACATCGAATTTGGGAAATCCTTTGGAAGTTTTTTACACCACCGCTAATTTCACAGGGTTTAAGAATCTGAAATAAAGGGAATCGACTAAATTTGGTTGGAGACTTCTCAATCGGCCGATCACAGTGTGTAAGCGTTAGAAATGTGAAATCAATGGCATTGACTACTATAGGTGGTGTACCTCAGGACTGCTTTCTGGAATTTTCGGGAATTTTTCTTGTGCCGAAGTTCCTCACAAAACGACATTAAATTGGAATTTGTTTATCACCTTCGTCGTCTTGATAAAACAGCCTCTACACCAATAAATACTGACAACCGCTCAGTGAACCAAAAGTGCAAAACCCCTTGAAGATCTGAAGTCATCCAGGACCTTTGACCTCTACAAACGGCTGAGTCGTTCCTGAATATTCTTCCTATCTTTTATTGTTTTTTTAAAGTGGGTTTAAACGAGTATGTGCATTGGTTGCTCATATTGTTCTCATTGCGGTGTCGTTGGACTTCCGTTGGAAATTTGCTAGTCTCCAAACTTTTGAGTTTTGGCCAATAATCTGTACCCGAAGTCAGGACTCAACGAAATAAGTTGTCATTTGATCACATATTGTCTGTGGTTATCTGGATCAGCCTATAAGTGTTTATAGACATTATGATAGTCAGGCACACAAAAATTGATATCGGAATCTTTAAAAATATGCTAAGTCAGCTTTATTCGGATCCTGCCTCCTATGGGCTGCCGACAACAGTCTCTCGCCAAGAAAGGTGTTGACATCAGAAAGGAACGGAGAACCACTGGCAAACTCGCTTCAAAGTCTGCATCGTTCTTTGCTTCGTATTAACATTCGATAGTGTCTTCGGTTCGGAAAAGAACTTCTATTGTGCTCAGTAAATTATTGGCTTGATAATTTAAGCTGCTAGTTAAAACTTAATGCATCCTCGTAGATATCTTGCTGGCATGGGCAACGCAAATGTTCACGAACTGACCATGCGATAAAATTATTCAGCGCTTCGGCGGGGATTCGAAACACAAACCTCTCGATTAGCGACCAATGCTCTTGACCGCTGGGCGACGCCAGGGAAGCCAGCAGACAAAACAATAGTATATACTCCAAAAATAATGATATCGTCTATCTTTGTTAACCGTTTTTGATTTCTTGTGACAAAAACTTACCAGAAATAATCAATTCACTCTCAACAGACCGAGAAGAACCACCAAGCAGCTCTTTTCGCGCACAGTAAAAGCGCAGAGAAAAGAGCAGCACCCCGTACTTCGAGACGCCTTAGGAAACCCTATAGCCGACGCTAAATTGATAGCTGATAGCTTCAATGCTTTCTTGTCTAGAACGTTTAGTGAACATACTGTCGCTCCCTTTCCTTACATCCCATTTTGGACCGGAAACGTCCTCGAAATCATAACTTTTACCCTCTGGGATGTGACCGTAGCCATTTGGCGTTTTCGTCAATCTTACCGTCCTGGACCAGACGGCTTCCCGGTCTGCGTTCTAAAGGCGGATGAAAACGATATATTTCCGTCCGTTCTGTAAAAGATATTTAATCTTGCTCTTGAAAGTGAAACCTTACCTATTTTATGGAAGGCATCGCTCGTTTTTATGGGAACATCCGGTGAAATTGACGGCAACCACGACGGTCAAAAGTCCTACCAAATGCCTATAGATTTGAACCCAGACAGGAGGCTGGATATGTCTTGTGAAATATCCAGCAAAAATCGCCATGTGGAAGAAAGAACTAAAAATCTTCAGAAACCGAGGGAAGAAAACAAGATTAAAATGATGCACACAAATGTGCAGAGTCCATTGAACAAAATGGATGAAATTAAACTGGTCGTGGACCATTTACAACCTGACTTCATAGCTCTAAATGAAACATGGTTAAATGAACATATCGCAGACACAGAAGTCAGAATAGACGGTTTTCAGCTTATCCGCATGGATAGAAACGGACGTAGGGGTGGTGGAAACGCAATGTTCATACGAGAAGGCATTGACTTCATTCCGGATGGGCCCTCACCAAATAGGATCTCGTCTTGCGAAATACTTTGTTGTAAACTGAATGTCCCAAACCAACCAGACCTCCATAAAAGTCGGCGCGTCGTTTGAAATTGGTTTCGAATTTCAAGTCCCTCGAGCCTACGAGTTTTTAGTTTCTACCTCAGTGTAGAAGACACGGTGCTGGAAAATTATTAAAGAATTGTCTTTATATTCCACTGAGTTTGTAAATTGCGACTTGGACCCTCGATCTTTGCTGCTTTCTGAAACTCACGCCGACTGTGTGCTCCCTGCATCTGCTCTCAATCGCGGAAGGGACTAAAACCAAAGGCTGAGTCCTTATATTTTCATATTCTTATTGTTTAAAACTCAGCTGACTCTCTGTTAATTTTGTGGCAATTATAACATGCAAAACTCAAGTTCCATAAGTTTATTGTCACAAAAAATTGGTCCACGACCAAGCTGCTTGGGACCGTCTATCGGCGCCTCTACCCACTCGGCCATATTGGCAGGAAATCTTGTCAAGCAAGTTGATGTACAAGCAGAAAACAATTTTAACTAACGTTATTCTGCTATTTGTTCACCTCCCGCTAAACGGGGTAAAAGATCAGTAAGCTTAACTAATGTAGCTTACGAAGACGAAACATGTATGGGTTGTTTCAGGCTCCAGCAGAAATTCTTAGGGATGGAGCAGGAAATAAGGAATCTAAGAGAAAAAATAGATAACTTAAAAATTTTTTATCTTGCCCAACTGCTTAAAAAGCTCCTGTTCGTAATAAACCTACCACAAAGCAAAATTCGTATTCATTTATAGCTTCTTTAAGCTTACATAAAAGTCACATTAAACATATCACGACTGCTGGACCCGGTAAACCAGAGGAATTTTCGCTACTTCCGAAGGGAGCCCCATGTAGTCCTTGCGCCGCTCCACCGGTACTTAGTTCGGGTAGCATCAGCACTAATCTGGCTTTACCGCCCATCGCTGCATCACTGGTAGACGTTGCACCAACATGTGATGTTGAAGAGGTTGGCGAGTTTGTAAAGCCAAAGAAGAAAAGGTCTAAGAAGAACAAGTCGTGCAGAGACTTGGCTCCAGCCTGCCCAACATCCAGCTCATCTGGACCTATCAGGCAAAGTGAGCTGGTTACCAGTACTCACTCAGCTGAAAGATCTGAGTTACAAACGGGCCCTAGATTGAGTCGAAAACAGAATGTAGTCATTAAAGGTGTCCCGGAGTCAGCTTCAATAATTCCAAAGGAGCGAGTTAAACATGACTTGTAACTCCTTAAATTGTATGCAAAAACGCTGCTGATGGACGGCGAGTCCATTCATATTCTCAAGGCATATAGAATAGGGAAGGCTCTGTCTACACCAGATTCAAATCCTCAACCAAGACCTCTTAAAATCATCTTGAAAAACGAAGCGCCGGCACAGCTCCTGCTACAGAGAAAATCAACCCTGCGGGGTCCGCATTCTGAAGTGTTTTTTTCAACCGGAATATGGGTTGAAAGAGCGAATGAAAATGCGACAGCTAATAATAGAACTTAAACACGAAAGACCAATGGTGAGGCAAATCTCAAAATAAGGGATGGACAGATAGTTCAAGTGAAAAGAGCATTTCTCTGGCCGAAGGCAGTCACCCTGACCGCCTAACTGTCCCGTTGCAGAAACCAAAAACGTGCCCGCTTAAACTAATCGTTCTCAATGCCAGATCTCTGCTTAATAAGATGCCTTTGCTCCAGACTCTGGTTTTCATCCACCGCCCGGACATTGTAATAGTTACATAGACATGGGCAACACCCTGTGTATCCGACTCCGAACTCTCTATTGTAGGCTACGCTTACATTCGGAATGATCAACATGAGGGCCGTGGCGGAGGAAGCTGTATCTATGTTAGGCAACCACTTACATTTTTTCGATTGGACTATCGCCAATTTACCGCGGTAGAGGAGAGCTGTTGGCTCCGAGTAGATCTAAAAGATAACTACTCTTTACTCGTTGGTAGTGTATATCGCCCACCCAATGCCAGCGAGGATTACGATCTTTGTCTCTCGCTGGCATTTCACGCTGCAGCTGACTTAAATCTGAAGTACTGCTTGATTGCAGGTGACTTCAATCTTCCTGAAGTTCACTGGTTTCCAACTTCCGGTCCTGCAAAGTTCGAAGACCTACTTGAGGCCATAGATATAGGCATGTGGGACCAGGTAGTTGATTTTCCTACGCGAGGATCAAACATACTTGATCTTATTTTTTGTAGAGGTTGTCAGCCATCGTCAGTGTCACCTTTAGATCCACTTGGGAATTCTGATCATACCATAGTTCTTTCTACACTAGAACTAGAGGCTGCCGAAACGTTTTCCAAAAAATATAGCTTTTTCCGTGATTTCAGATCAGCAAATATGAGGGAATTGCTAACACACCTAAATTCCCACGACTGGACTAACTTCTTTGTATGTTCGGATGTGAATGTTTGTACTGATACTTTTTACAAAGTTCTAGGTCCACTCATTTCTCGTTTTGTTCCCCGTAAGAAAATATTTAATGTCAAGGATGAAGTCTACCTCCCTTTATCATTCCGCCGTAGACTGCATAGACTCTCCCGTCGTTTTCATCTACAAAACGACACCTCCGTCCTGCCCGTGATCCAGAAAATCTTTGAAGAGGCTAAGAGGCTGTCTGACGAAAAACGACAAGCCGATGAGGTTACCTTTGCCGAAAACCCTTCGTTAAATTTTGCGAAGCTTTTTTCGCGCACACTAAAAACGCAGCGAAAAACCCAGCACCCCGTTCTTCGAGATGCTTTAGGAAACCCAATAGCTGACGCTAAGTTGACTGCTGATAGCTTCAATGCTTTCTTGTCCAGAACGTTTAGTGAACATACCGTCGCGCCCTTTCCTTACATCTGGGTTTGGACCGGTAACTTCCTCGAAACCATAACTTTTACCCTCTGGGACGTGACCGTAGCCATTCGGCGTTTTCGTCAATCTTACAGTCCAGGACCAGATGGCGTCCCGGTTAGCGTTCTAAAGGCGGATGCAAACGATATATTTCCGTCCCTTCTGTATAAGATATTTAATCTTGCTCTTGAAAGTGAAACTTTCCCTACTTTATGGAAGGAATCGCCCATACTGCCTATTCCGAAACACGGCCGACCTTCGTCATTTGACGACTTTAGACCAATAAATACACTACCAGCAGTCTCGAAGATCTTCGAGTCCTTGATCAAAGAAAAGATGATGTGTCACCTAAGAGAAAATAACCTACTTAATGCGGCTCAGCATGGTTTTCTCCAAAAAAGGTCTTGTGACACTTGCCAGCTCTCTTTCTTTGATCATGTGCTACAATCTAGAGACAGCGGTTTTGCAATTTACACCGTTTACTTCGATTTCACTAAGGCTTTTGATCGTGTTGACCATGATCTTCTACTGCTGAAACTTGCCTCCTTCGGCATAGGTAACAAGCTTCTGAACTTAATATTTTCCTATTTGAATGCTCGCGCACAACGGGTTAACATTTCTGATGTTATCTCCAACCCCACGCATGTGAGGAGCGGAGTTATTCAGGGCAGCGTGCTCGGCCCGCTTCTATTTTGCCTATTTGTCAACGATGTTCCTGATTGTTTTCAGTATGGTAGGCGCTTTCTGTACGCTGACGATTTAAAAGTTGCCTATCGATATAAACCTATTGATCGCAACATCGTGCTTGAGCTCTTAAGAACGGATCTTCAGGCCTTCGCTCAGTGGTGTCGCACATAGCACCTCTCACTTTCTTGGCAAAAGTGCTCCATTAAGGTTATTGGCGACAACCATCAGCCCCACCTAAGCATAAACGGTCACGATCTAAACGTGCCCGGAGTTATAAAGGATCTGGGCATATCATATTCTAATAGTCTTAATCTGTCAGAGCACTGCGCCCTGATTGTCTCAATGCACGCCAAACTACTAGGTTTATTCTCAGAAATTTTAAAACCGTCAAAATTAGAATCAGCCTCTATAAAATGTATGTCAGGCCTAGTCTGGAATACTGCTTGTTTCTATTAAGTCTTCTGCACGCTAATGAACGAAAGAAGATAGAATCAGTCCAGCACTTCTTTACAAAAAGAGATTTCTATTCAGATCACCGAAACCTGTCCTACCAACAACGCTGTGAGCTTACAAGCCTTGACCCGCTATGGCTTCGTAGATTACAGAAGGGACTATTTTTACTGTTTAAACTACTGAACAGTCGAACATTTAACCCCCTTACATCTCTGAGGCATCTCGAGCACTCTCGGCGCACCAGCCATCGAGATGTATTTTTATTTCTTCCTTTGGCACGCACAGTTAGATACCGACAGTTTTTTTCGGTAAACGCTATAGCAATCTGGAATAAGCTACCTAGAAGTATCAAAATTCAGCAAAGCTATCCCTTGTTTACGCGAACTGTCACTAGTTTTCTACATTCAGGACACCTTCCAAAACTTTTGGATGCTGACTCTGTTGAAGCTCTCTGCCGTTCTGATGGCGTTCACGCACTCTGAATCCTATGCCGGTCTTTATGCTGAGGGGAAAAATATCTGGCTCTGCAGACCTCAATCGGCTTATTTCTCAGTCGACAGCGAACAGCCGCTCGCCGACATACCTGCTATTGCAGAATACCGGATCCGTAACACTGAATGGAGACGTTCTTCACCGGACACCTGTTAACGCGTCCCTGTCCAGATTTTTAATTATTCAATAAGCTGCAGTTTTTTCTCCTGAAAACGCATGAAACAACGATCAGGATTTTTTTCACTTTCAGCTCGACCCTCTACTGTATATATATATATATATATACGGGCTTCGGGAAGCCACTAGATCGGTATGCGCCTATTCCTGTTTGAATAAATACACGATCTGCAGCGACAGAGAATGACAGGTGGTGAGGCACTGATGAACTTCGGTTCGATGAAGTGCTTATGACCCATCTGATCGACCCAGTGTGTGGACTGTCTGCGCCGTTCTCGAGCGCATCTTTGTGTTTCCAGTCCCAGCTGGTCGTCAGGGTTATGATTGGCTGAATGAAGGCAGAATAAGCCCGAAACAGACTGTATCAATCTACCCATATTCTCTGTCGTGTCTCCTCTTTGCAATTATAACTTGGCCGACTTTCGGCCTGGTAATTGGTTGCCTGTTCGTGACCTTTGCCACCCATACGGAGCTTGTTTGCTTCGGGAAGCCACTAGATCGGTGTGCGCCTATTCCTGTTTGAATATATATATATATATATATATATATATATTTGACCTTGCCTGTAAACTGGCAATAAATAAATAAAATAAAATATTGCCTTTGTATATCAACCACCAAGACAGCGAAGGGACACGGACGAAGCACTCATCACAGAGGAAAAGCAAATCTGCCATAGCAAACACTTATTAATACTTTGAGATTAAAACGCACCTAATATCGTTTGGGTGTCAATGTACTGCACGCGATCGGAAAATTCATTCGAACAGCAATTACTTCAGTTGGTAAATGACGAGTTTCTTACCCAACATGGCACAATGAAGACGCGGTTCCGAAATGGGCAGCAGTCAAGCTGTTTGGATCTTATCATTAGAAGAGACGACAATTGCATCCTTGCATTAAGTTTTTACGTGCCACTTGGACGAAGTGATCATTGTGTTCTTGCTTGGGAGTACAGTAATTTTTCTGTACCCAAACGTCGTGCAGTTAGGTAGAGAAATGTATGGAAAGGGGATTATCCCAAAATGAAAGAATTTGTTTGATGGAATAGACTAGAGCCCTGCACATGTACCTAACCTAAATGCTGCCTGGTTCTTCATTAGGAAATTGATTCAGCAGTTGGTCAAGAAATTCTGCCCACTTAAAAGGCGATCGTGCATTTCCTGACCTGAGTGGGTGACATCGAAAATAAACAGGAATCTCAAGAAGAAAAGAAGACTTTGGAAAACATATGCCAAATAACAACAACCCAAGCATTTTTCCGCTTTAAAGAAACAGCGAAATCGGTGTCGGAATCTTCTGAGAAAAGAAAGATCAGCCTCTGAGTCAGAAATAGTCAAAGACATACTAAGAAATTCAAAAAGGTTTTATGCTTACGTTAATACGGCAAAATGAAATCGCGACTGCATTCCTTGTCTTAAAGACAATCAGGGAAACAGGTAAACTGATAAATCTGATAAGACCGGCCTCTTATCCAATTTCTTTATGTCCATGTATACCGAGGAACCACCTGTTGACGAAGCGAAATCTTACAGTACAGACATATCTACAAACAAAATAAGCACGGTTTCCTTCCCAATGGGCACAGTAATAAAAACTCTGAAACAGCTACAGCCCACTAAATCACCTGGCCCAGATGGTATATCCGCAAAAGTTCTCAATGAACTCACAGACCAGCTGTCCTCTCCGCTTTCGAAGATATTTGAAAGTTCGATGGAGGTGGGGGCTCTGCCTATCGAGGGGAAGATAGCCAACATAACCCCCATCTATAAAGGAGGAGAGAGGACATCACCAAAGCAGTTTAAGACCCGTCAGCCTCACAAGTATCTGTTGCAAAATTATGGAGAAGATAATCAAAACGGAACTGATCAGGCATAGTAAAGATAATAACTTCCTTAGTTCATATCAACATGGATTTCGAAGTGGTCGATCCTGCCTCAAAAACCTGCTCACATCGATGGAAAGTTGGACAAAATCATTATAAATTGGTTTGTCAGTCGATGAGGTTTACATTAACTTTAGCAAAGCCTTTGACAGTGTTCCACACAAACGTCTGATCTTTAAGCTCCGTCAAATGGGTGTGACTGGCAGCGAATGGACATGAACGAAGCGCTCATTACACAGGTAAAGCAAATCTGCCGAAGCAAACACTTATTAATACTTGGAGATTTCAACGCTCTCGAAATCGATTTGGAATCAATGTATTGCTCGCGATCGAAAAATCCATTCGAACAGAGATTACTTCAGTTGGTAAATGACGAGTTTCTTACCCAACATGTCACAATGGAGACGCGGTTCCGAAATTGGCAAAAGTCAAGCTGTTTGGATCCAATCATTAGTAGAGACGACAATTGCATCCTTGCATTAAGTTCGTACGTGCCACTTAGACGAAGTGATCATTGTGTTTTTGTTAATGAGTACAGTCATTTTTGGTACCCAAACGTCGTGCAGTTAGGGAGAGAAATGTATGGAAAGGGGATTATCCAAAAATGAAAGAATTACTGAATAAGATAGACGTGTACCTGACCCAAACGCTGCCTGCTTCTTTATTTGTAACTTGCTTCAGCAGTTGGTAGAGAAATTCTGCCCACTTAAAAGGCGATCGTGCATTTCCCGACCCGAGTGGGTGACATCAAAAATAAAAGGAATCTCAAGAAGAAAAGAAGACTATGGAGAACATACGCCAGATATCAACAACCCGAAAAGTTTTCCACATTCAAGTAACAGCGAAATCGGTGTCGGAAATTTCTGAGAAAAGAAAGATCAGCCTTTGAGTCAGAAATAGTCAAAGACATACTAAGAAATTCAAAAAGGTTTTTGCTTACGTAAATAAGGCAAAACAAAATCAAGACTATATCCCTTGTCTAAAAGACTATCATGGAAAAAGGTTAACGGATAACTCTGATAAGACCAGCCTCTTATCTAATTTCTTGATGTCTGTGTATACAAAGGAACCACCTTTTGACGAGGAAGAATACTACAGTACTGCCCCATCTACAAACAAAATAAGCACGGTGTCGTTCCCAATGGACACAGTAAGAAAAACGCTGAAACAGCTACAGCCCACTAAATCACCTGGCCCAGATGGTATATCCGCAAAAATTCTCAATGAACTCACCGAACATCTGGCCTCTCCGCTCTCCAAGATATTTGAAAGGTCGATGGAGGCGGGGGCTCTTCCTTCCAAGTGGAAGATAGCCATCATAACCCACATCTATAAAAGAGGAGAGAGAACATCACCAAACAGGTTCCGACCACTCAGCCTCACAAGTATCTGTTGCAAAATGATGGACAATTTAATTAAAGCGGAACTGATGAGGCATCGTGAAGAGAATAACTTGCTAAATTCATATGAACATGAATTTCGAAGTTTAGTTTAGTTCAGTTCAGTGTATTTGAGAAAATAGGCTTACGCCTTTGAAATCCCTATTTGGTACATAAAAATAGCAAGAATATGAAACAATGTAAAGAAGATACAGTCAAGTGATGCAGGCAGATTTACGTGGTACACCGATATTGTTAAGGTTAAGCAGTAGTAGTAGTAGTAGTAGTAGTAGTAGTAGTAGTAGTATTAGTAGTAGTAGTAGTAGTAGTAGTAGTAGTAGTAGTAGTAGTAGTAGTAGTAGTAGTAGTAGTGTTGTGGTATTCGTGGTGCTGCAACATATGTATGTCCAGCCGATGTTTGAATGTATCCACTGACTGGGACACTACAATTGCCTCAGGAAGGTTATTCCAGGGTTCCACCACACGGTTGGTGAAAAAATACTTCCTCACATCCAATCTAACTTGGGGCACACTAAGTTTGAATGGATGACCTCGGAGATTATTCGTATTGGAAAGTTGAAAAAAGTCATCACATAGGAGGGCGCAATCCATGCCACGCACGATACGAGAGGTTTGTATCAAGTCTCCGTGCAACATTTTATAAAATATTTATTTATTGACAGTGTACAGGCAAGGTCAAAAGGGATAGGCAGAAGGGGGTCGAGCTGACAGTGGAAAAACTCCTGATCGTTCTTAATAGTGTTTTTAGGAGAAAAAACTGCAGCTTATTGAACAGATTAAAGTTCAGGACAGGAAAATATTGACACAGGTGCCCGGTGTAGTACTTCTCCTTTCACCGTTACTTAGACGAACCTCATATGGTAGTTCACTTTGACCTCTTTCTCATTTTTTGGCTCGCCGCTGCACCCTTTCGAGCATTTTGTAGTCCTGTTGGGTCCACAGTCCCAAGGCTTGGATCGCATTTTCAAGATGTAGCCTTAAAAACGTACCAAAGACTTTAGAAAAACAGTCTTTATCGAAAACTTTAAATGCCCGCTTGATGGCGTACAGCATTGAATTGGCGGATTTAGCTGCCTTGCACCATTGCATCAAAGGCTTCAGGTTGTCTTTCATCCAAATTCCAAGATCCTTCTGTGTTTGTGCTTCTCGGAGTAACAAACCGTTGAAATAGTAGGGTCACATATTAGTGACCTAATTTCAATTTCCCAGGCGTAGCAGGGCGCATTTGTTTGAGTTGAAGGACAATAGCCATTTGCGGGACCACTCTTCCAATCGACGAATATTTTCTTGGAAATCGTCTCCGTTGGCAGCATTGTGGATAACTTTCCAGATTTTTATATCGTCCGAAAACATAGCAAAGTCACAGTACAATTCCTGTACACAATCATTAATGAACAAGAGAAATAGGATCGGTCCGAGCAATGAACCTTGTGGGACTCCACTCTCGATGACTGTGCGCTTTGATCGCGATCCACTTACACAGACCACTTGGGAAGGACCAACGAGAAAATTCATGATCCACGTAAGAATGTTGCCTCCAATACCAAACTTTCTCATTTTTTAAAGGAGATGCTGGTGCGGAACACTATCGAAGGCCTTCTGGAAATAAATGTAGGCCAAATGCACAGTGTCTTTTGAATCGCGTGCTTTTGTCCAGCTTTGCATCGTATAGAGTAAGTTCGTAACACACGATTTTCCCCCACGAAAGCCATATTGTGCAGTTGATAAGAGGTAACGGGTTTCTAAATAAATCATCCATTCCTTTTTGAAAACCTTCTCCATAACGTTGCAACAGATTGAGGTCAGGCTGACAGGCCTGTAGTTTGTAGCAAATGCACGACTACCGCTTTTGTGAAGCGGTGTGATGTGGGCTGTTTTCCAGTCGATAGGAAGAATTCCCTATCGAACGATTTCTGGCACAGAAAGGATAGTAGTTTCGCCAGCGCTCGAGCAAGTTCGAGGAAAAGCTTCGCTGGAATTTCGTTGGGACCAGGGGATTTGCATGCCTTCAGAGTCTTTAGTTCTTCAAAGACCGCTTTTTCTTGAAAGACCATATCCTGAATAATTTGCGCTTCCATAGTCTCGTAACTAGATGGAATAAAAACAGTTTCTCTGGTGAAAACCAACTGAAAGAACTATGAAAAGTTTTCAGCTATGTTTTTAATTTATGATATCTCAAAACCGTAATCGTTTCTCATAACAGGAATCGGGTTCCTGTTCTGTGTGCTTTTTCTTACATAGCTGTAGAACTATAATGTCTCATTATATCACCGTCCTCCAAACGATGACGTCATTCGGACGTACAAATTCGGTGGTCCACAGTCGTAAATGCTGCGGTTTCTTTGGATACTTACCATCATCAGAATTCAATTCTGGATCCTATGATGCTGAGGACTTAAGTTCATTGACGCATTTTCGTGAGATTCTGTTTCATACGCCTAGGTGCTCAAGAACGAATCACCTCGACGTTTCATTATCTCATTCTGAAATGCTACTGCAGTATTTCCCTATTCTACCACCTGACCATTTTTTCCTTAGCAGTTTTTTTCTCCTACCTTCTATTCGAAAATGAAGGCCTATTGAACTCTGCCTCCATTTTCAAGGTAGGAGTTTTTTTTCCATTGCCTATTTTTTCTAGTTCACCATTAATTTTAAAACCATGCTAACTGTTGACATAGCAGGACAAGTTATGAATTTGTACATTTTATCTGCACACATTGTCATAACTTTATTTCGTTACTAATGTTTGCTTAGACAGTACCTTCCCGGTGCTAACCAAATATAAATTCTAAATTCTAAATTTGAGATTGTGAACTGCTCGCTGGAGCAAATCCCTCTCGTAAACCCGTATGCTATTGTAGAGCAAGCTTTTAACCTTGTTCCTTTGAGTTTTGTATGCTTGCAATGCTAAATTTTTATTGGATCGGCAAAATTTCTTCCAAAGCCTTCCTTTCCTGTTAATCCCTTGTTAGCCACTGTGGTCTGTTCGATATCCTAAGTTGTGATGGCGGACAGTGGCATTTTATTGTATTTAACAATGTAGTCGATCCTCCCTCACAAACCTGCTCACATCCATGTAAAGTTGGACAAAATCATTAGAAATGGGTTTGTCAGTCAACGCGGTCTACGTTGACTTCAGCAAAGCCTTTGACAGGGTTCCACACAAATGTCTGATATTTAAGCTGCGTCAAATGGGTGTGGCTGACCATCTACTCAAATGGTTGGCCGACTTCTCACAGGCAGGCACCAACGTGTTCGTATTGGAGACGCCAAGTCTCACTGGGAAACCGTTGAAAGTGGAGTTCCGCAGGTGAGCCTTCTGGGTCCAATTTTGTTTCTGATATACCTGAACGACTGCCCTGATTGTCTGACATGCGAGAAGGTAATGTTCGCTGACGATCTGAAGTTATGGAACTCGATTGAAAAACCAGAGGATGCGCGGAAATTATAATAAAACTTAGATCACTTGCAAACATGGTGTGATGAGTGGCTGCTGAACCTTAATTTTATCAAATGCCAAATAATCCAACTGCGGTCTAGTTCCAGAAGGATGAGTAGGTTTGAATATCAGTACTTCATCAGTGGTCACCAACTCCAGGAGGTAAATATTCTAAAGGACTTCGGTATATGGATAACACCCACTCTCAAACCATCGTCGCACTGTGCGAATATAGCAACGCGCGTCGTTTGAAATTGCTATCGAATTTCAGCTCCTTTGAGTTTACGAAGTTTTAGCGTCTACCTTATTGTAGAAGATACGTCGATTTGGAATAACTCTTGAGTGGATTGTCCAGTCTCTAAATTTGAGAGTCATTTGCTTGGACTTGACGATTCTGTGGATATCCAAATATTCCTTCACAGAGAACTATTACACACCCCGTACGTTATCAATACGAGAAATACAAGCTTCAACGTTCACCTGCCTCCAGAATTAACGTCAGCGGTATGCTGCTGTAATCTGCTCTCAATCGGAAAAGGAGAAGTCTCAACAAAGGCTGAGTCGTTGTATGCTTCTTGAAGTCTCACTGCTGAATATTATTGCACCCTAGCCCATTTATTTAAGAAGATTTATAAATAAAGTGCATTCGCAAAGAATTAAAAGTGGTATGGAAAACATAGACACTCAGGATTTATCTGCGCGATGAAAAAAAATTGTGCCACGGTTGGGGGTCGAACCCTCGCCGGAAAAATATGTGACAACGCTCCTAACCACTTAGCCACATTCAAAGGTAAAGTTGACAAAAGAAATTGTATAAAACAGAAAAAAAGGGCACAGACCGATATTAAGTTACTACTTCTCCTCCTGCCAAGTGGGAAAAAAGCTTGATAACACTAAATAATGTCAACTATGAGGACGAAAAGTGTATGGGGTGACTGAGTATCCTAAAGAAATTCCTATTGTTGGAGAATGAGATAAATAACTTGAAACAAGAAATGGCGGATCTAAAAAAGAAGGTTCATTGTTCACCCAGAAGAAAAACACTCGTAACAAACAGTATTCCAACGAAAGAAATTACCTATGCAAACATAGCCTCCTCGAGAATACCTAATGTAGAGCTAAAAGATATTGCGTCTACAGAGCCCAGTAAATCAGTAGACATCTCCTTTCATCGAAAGGGAGATCCAACCAGCTCATGCACCTTACTACTATCATCCAGCTCAGACAGAAGCCGTAATGCTTTGGATACACAAACATATGCGACATCGTTGCTGGAGGATACAAAAAGGGTATGTTGAAAAGCTCATCGAATTTGAAGGACCGAAGTCGAAGGATTCGAAGCCGAAAAAGGCCAAGAAGATTTTACAAAAAATGGGTTTTAATTTCGAACATATCTCTTTCTTACCTATAGATGTTCAGATTGAATCCTCTGCTATTGATACAAGAGCAAGTGCAGACAAAATTGGCAAAATTCATAAAAGGGGTACGTCATCAACTTTAGGAATCGTTGCTCGTACTGACGCAACTAACATCGTCGACCAAAGTAGAATTCTTCCTGATACTGATGCCCTATCAACAAAACAGAGCTCTTAGTCACCAAACAGACATTACGACCGAAAACGCAATCTAGTTATTAAAGGGGTTCCGAGTCCATTTCTCTGAATGCAAAGGAAAGGATAGAACAGGACCTCGGTCTGTTCCGAGCATACTCAATTTCAATTCTTCAAGATGACAAATGCGTTACCGTGCACAAAACAATCTGTTTAGGGAAAGCGGGTTTTTCATATGAACTTTCATCACCGATGCCTCTTAAAATCATTCTTAAAAATGATCTTCAGGTTTCACCGTAACTCACTCAGGGATGTGTTTTTTCAGCCGGATTACGAACCGACGGAAAGGCACAAAATCAGGATGCTGAAAACAGAACTGTAAAAGCAGAACAGAACAAGGGGAAAAGTGGCTCCAAATAATGGATGGGGAAATAAAAGTAAAGAAGAGGTCTTTCTTGTGGCAGAAACCGTACATCATAAAGGCGGGTCCTCACACAGACGGGGGACACAAAATACAGTATCAGTATCAGTATATTTGAGGGAGATGTAGGTGAGTGACCTTTGAATTCCATATTTGTACACGCGAGTTGTGGTATCAAAAAATAGTATCTAGATATGTTGGCGAGGCCAACATAGTTGAAAAATAGCAGACAGTAAAAAAAACTCCCGGTGATATTTAGGAGAAAAAAACTGTCGCCCTTGGGGGGAGGGTTCAACGGGGGGCATTGCGGAGGTTAGATGAATCAGCCAGATGCTCCCTTGTTGATTGCAGAGTCCGTTGAGGGATTTCAAAGGTGGACATATAGGCCAAGATCATCCTCGGTCCATTGCGGTTAAACCAAGGGAGAACGTTCATACACCTCATGGACGACGGCCGCCAGGTCCAGCTGATGCGAACACTCACGGTGTCACCAAGGTGTGCAAATAATTTAGTAGCGAAGACCTCGAGGACCCCAGCATGGGAATTATGGGAGAGTACAAGACCTCAAACGAAAATAACAAACATAAAGAAATGTTACTTACATATAGCTAGTAGTATCATAAATACCTTATTTGCTGACGTCACTCTTGCAGCTTTCAGTTCGTGTTGTAGCTCACACCATTATATTGATCTAACTTTCGCATAAAAACCTCCAAGGAGTCCGACATAACAACATCTAGAGGAAGACTATTCCATGCTTCGACTACTATTTTGGAGCAGAGGTACTTCCGAGTGTCTAGCCTTGCTCCAGTCATACGTAATTTGAGAGGATGACCTCTAAAGTTCGTTGATGTGGCTAGCTCGAAGAAATCACCTGGGACGAGACAACAGTCCTGGACGCGTAGTATGCGGAAGGTAAGTATCAGGTCCCCCCCGAAGCTGTCTATAGCGCAAGGGAAAGAGATTAAGATTCGACAGCCGTTTTTCATAAGGCTGTGAGCTATGTCAAAGGACAAGTTTTGCTGCTCGCCTTTGGACCTTTTCGAGGATGTTGATGTTTTTCGCCGCCCAGGGTCTCCAAGCTTAGATAACGGACTCTAACTGTGGCCGCACGTATGTTCCGAAGACTTTAGCGAAACAGTCGGTAGTGAAGGCTGCGGAAGCTCATTTAACGAGGTATAGAATCAGTATCAGTATCAGTATCAGTATATTTGAGGGAGATGTAGGTGAGTCACCTTTGAATTCCCTATTTGTACATACGAGTTGTGGTATCAAAAAATAGTATCTCGATATGTTGGCGAGGCCAACATAGTGGAACAAAGTTGAAAAAGAGCAGACAGTGAAAAACTCCCGGTGATATTTAGGAGAAAAACTGTCGCCTTTGGGAGGGGGTCCAACGGGGGGCATTTCGGAGGTCACATGATGCTCCATTGCTGATTGCAGCGTCCGTTGAGGGATTTCAAAGGTTGAAATAGATGTCCAGATCATCCTCGGTCCATTGCGGTTCGAACCAGGGATAACGTTCATACACCTCATGGACGACGGACGCCAGGTCCAGCTGATGCGAATACTCACGGTGTCACCAAGGTGTAAATAAGTTAAGCATCGAGACCTCGAGGACCCCAGCATGGGAGTAATGGGAGAATGCAAGCCCCTCGAACGAAAATAACAAACAAGGAAATGTTACTCAAATATAACTAATAGTATCATTAATGCCTTACTTTATGACGTCACACTTGCAGCTTTCAGTTAGTGTTGTAGCTCGCACCATTATATCGATCTAACTTTCGCTTAAAAACCTCCAGGGAGTCCGACATTACAACATCCAGAGGAAGACTATTCCAAGCTTCTACTACTCTTTTGGAGAAGAAGTACTTCCGAGTGTCTAGCCTTGCTCCAGTCACACGTAATTTGAGAGGATGACCTCTCAAGTTCGTTGTTTTTGCTAACTCGAAGAAATCCCCTGGCACCAGACAACAGTCCTGGATACGTAGTATGCGGAATGTTAGTATCAGGTCACCCCGAAGCTGTCTATAGTGCAAGGGAAAGAGATTGAGACTCGACAGCCGTGTTTCATAAGGCATGGCTGACCTCACTACCTTTGCGCACAGAAGGGAGGGTTAAAGCGAGGGCGTGATCCGGACTCCCAGGTCCATTTGGGCATTCACTTCTCTCAATGGAATGCCATTCAGAATGTAAACCGTAAGGTTTTAAGGATTGCTTTTCCCGACTCGTATGATGTTGCACTTGCTATCATTACACGGCAAGAGCCATTCATTTGACCATTTCTGGAGTCCATGTAAGTTTGCCTGCAAGTTCTCTTCGTCAGCCGCAGTTTGAATGACGCACAGAAGTTTGAGATCATCGGCGAACATGGCAATATCGCAGTCCAGTTCGTTGGCACAATCGTTGATGTAGACAATGAACAAAATAGGGCCAAGAACAGAGCCTTGGGGAAAACCACTCTCAACCTTAACCTTGGTCGACACTTTTTCGCTGATATGGACAGTTTGTGAGCGGCCAATTAAAACGTTTTCTATCCATGTCAGAAGTCTACCTCTTACGCCTATGCGGTTGAGTTTAGAAAGAAGGCGGTGGTGCGGCACGCTATCAAAAGCCTTTTTGAAGTCGGTAAAGACTGCGTGCACCGTTTTTCCTCTATCGACCGCTTCTGTCCAACGTTCTAAACAGTAGAGCAAATTTTTGACGCAGGATCTACCTCTACGGAAACCGTACTGGACCTTGGATAGCAGATTGTTATGTTCTAGGAACTGCATTAGTTGTTGCTTAATTATTTTATCCATTAGTTTTGCAGCAAACTGAAGTTAGGCTGACCAGTCGATAATTGTTTGCAGAGACCCGGTTTCCACCCTTATAAAGCGGCGTAATCCATGCGGATTTCCAGTCGGCTGGTAGGCTTCCGGTCTGGAAGGATGTTTGAAAAAGCGTAGAGAGTAGTTTTGCCAACTCTCTCGCTAACTCTTTCAACAGCTTGGCAGGTAATTCATTGGGACCTGGAGACTTGGATTCCTTTAACCCCAAAAGTTCCTTGAGGACAGTAGTCTCGGTGAAATGAACAGTCTCGACTATTGTATCCACCTCGAAGCCATTGGTAGGGTAATCGTAACTCGTTTCCTTTGTGAAAACCGACTGGAAAAATTCCTAAAGATGATCAGCCTTCGCACCGTTTTCAGTAAGTTCTATGCCCTCGGCGGTCCTCAGTAGGGGTATTGGATCCTTGTTCCGTGTATTCTGCCTGAGGTAACCGTACAAAACTTTCGTGTTCACGTTGGCCCTGGTCAGCAAGTCCACTTCGAAAGCCTGTCTAGTCCTAACAATAAGGCACTTGACCCAATTTCTCTGCATTTTGTACGCATTTAGAGATGCAGGAGTTCCGTCTGTAAGCGATTTTTTCCACAATCTCCGCTTTTTGTTAACTTCGAGTTTTAAGGCATGCGTAGGCCATCGCGGTCTGTTCGTCAACCTTCTTGCCAAAATTGGACAGTGATTTTCCATGAGCCTGTGGAGTATGGCCCGGAACGTTTCCCAGGCCTCGGTTATGTTTCCAAAGAATAAAGGTTTCCACTGACTGCGCATGAGTTCGGCCCTCATTCCACCGAAATAACCTTGCCATATATTCCTTCTGATTATTGTGGGTCTTGCTGGTATAAAAAATAGTGAGTACTTCCATCGCAGTACCACTTGGTCACTTTTAACCAAGCAGCGGAAGACATGAAACTTCGTCGATGCTGTCCTGTGACTTTGTGATAACTAGGCCCAGGCCATTGACCTGTTGTCCTTCGCACACCCTTGTTGGAAAAGTGACGTGCTGTGTGAGAAGTAACTTAAGCGTCATGCTCAGAAGACAGCCGTCAAAGGCTAGGTCAGAATTATGTGCGCAGGCCGAGCTCCAGTGAATGTGAGGCGCATTGAAGTCACCCATGATCAGGATATCCAACCGTATGGCAATCTTTTCAAGCTCCTCTAGCGCGTAAGCATCGGCTACGGGGTCGCTTCTCGGTGTGCGGTAGACTGTCAAGAAATCTAGACTTGATGTACCTGGCACTTTTACGGATAGCCATATCGCCTCGGAAGTAGACTCGAGTTTATAAGTTTTGTCTAAAACTGTAAGTTCGCTTTTCACGTATGTGAGTACGCCGCCTCCTTGACGCTCTTTCCTGTCTTTTCTAAAAAGTTGGTAGCCAGCCATAGTTACCTCTCAGTCATCCACGTTTTGGGACAACCTAGTTTCTGTTACGGAAATAATATCTAGAGATAGATCGCAGACATGAATCTGAAGCTCGTCGAGCTTCGATAATATACTCTGTGCATTGGTGTACAGAAATGTTAGTTTGCGGTTTGCTCGGAAGTGCTAACAGTCGGGCGCGAGCCCCTGTTTACTGGGCTAACTGCGTGGTTATCTGGAAAGGGCCTCTCCATGGGAAGAACAATGGACGACGGATCACATGGTTGTTGTAAATAACCTAATTTGTTTTCCCCTCACTGAGCCGCCATCTTAGTTCGATGACAAGTTAATAATAATAATAATAATAATAATAATTGTATTTAATACCGGTTTACAGGCATTGTCAGATGAAATATTCAGTGGGTAGAGGCTGTCAGTGAAAAAAACTCCTGAATATATATCATTATTAGTTTTTTTTCCTATTTTCACGTTATTCAGAAGAAAAAACTGCCGCCTGTAAGGATGATAGCAATTCAGATCAGGGAAGGGCTAACACAATTGCAGTCTGTATGCAGTCTCGCTGTCTTTGCTAGGAACCGGGATTCTACCTCAGGCAAGAAAGCATCCGTGTACGGTCGCTCACTGTCTGCCGAAGAAGTCAACGGGTGCAGGCTGCAGAGACGGTGCCGTATCCCTCAAGGTAACACCTGGGATCGAGTTCAGATGCCGCGCACTCCGTCGAACAGGAAAACAGATTCTACCGTGTCGGCGCCCAGAATTCTTGGAAACTGTTCTGAATGCAAAAAACTAGTAATGGTAATCTTAAACAAACAATAACTCCGTTGGACTTTTATATTATGGGGAAGTTTATTCCACATGGCCATGGCGTTTATCGAAAAGAATCGTCGATACTTACCTGTGCGAGCTAATGGAAGAAATAAAAAGACATTGCGATGACTGCTGCGCCGAGGATGGTCAAGCTGCCTCACAGTGATAAGGGGATTAAATGTACGATTATTCAAAAGCTTAAACAGCAAAAATAGCCCCTTCTGCACTCGGCGAAACCATAAGGGATCAATGTTAACAAGCCCACAGCGTTCTTGATACGACAGATTACGGTGCTCCAACGATAAAATTCTTTTCGTGAAGAAGTGTTGGACCGATTCTATTTTCTTCCGTTCGCTAGCGTGCAGAAGGCTAAATAGAAATGAGCAGTATTCCAGGCCAGGTCTAACGTACATTTTATAAAGGCGAAGTTTAATATCAATAGTTTTAAAATTTCGGAGGATAAACCCGGCAGTTCTGCGTGCTTTGGAGACAATCAGGGCGCAATGCTCTGAAAGATTGAGACCGTTGGAATATGATATGCCCAGGTCCTTAACAACGCCAGGTACATTTATATCGTGGCCATCAATGCTTAAATGAGGCTGATGGTTGTCACCGACAACCATAACGGAACATTTGTGCCAAGAAAGGGAAAGGCGCCATGTGCAGCACCACTGGGCAAAGGCCTCGAGATCATTTTTAATAGATCAACACGGTGTCGCGATCTGCCGGCTTGTATCGATAGGCAACTTTTAAATCGTCGGCATACATAAAGGGCCTACCATTTCGAAATAAACCTGGTACATCATTGACAAAAAGACAAAATAAAAGCGGGCCTATCACACTACCCTGAATAACTCCACTCCTCACACGTGCCGAGTTTGAGATAGCATTGGAGATCTTAACATGTTGTGTACGAGAGCTCAGGTAAGAAGATATTAACTCAGAAATTTACCACATATACCGAAAGAGGAGAGTTTCAGGAGAAGAAGGGCATGGTCAACACGATCGAAGGCCTTGGTGAAATCGAAATAGACTATGTAAAGTGCAAAGCCGTTATCCCTAGATTGTAGAACATGATCAAAGAAAGAGAGCTGACATGTGTCACAAGACCTACTTTTGAGGAACCCATGCTGGGCTGCACTCAATAGGTTATTCTCAGTTAAATGATACATCATCTTATCTTTGATCAAGGTCTCCAGGATTTTCGAAGCTGCGGACAGTGTGTTGATTGGCCTAAAATCGTCAAATGACGTAGATTGGCCGCGTTTGGGGATAGGTAGAATATGCGATTCCTTCCATACACTGGGAAAGGTTTCACTTTCAAGAGCTAGATTAAATATCTTACATAGAAGTGACGGGAAAATATCATTAGCATCCGCCTTTATAATACTGATCGGTACGCCATCTGGTCCAGGACTATAAGATTGACGAAAACGTCGAATGGCTACGGTTACGTCCCAGAGGGTAAAAATTATGGTTTCGAGGACGGCACCGGTCCAAACCTGGATGGGCGGAGGGGGAGCCGTCGACTTTTCAATAAATGTTCTGGACAAGAAAATGTTAAAACTATCAGCCGTCAATTTGTCATCAACTACAGGATTGCCAATGGAATCCAGTAGTACGGGGTGCCAGATTTTACTATGGGTTCTAATTGCGTGTGAAAAAAGTTTCGCTACATTTAACGAACGGTTTTCGACATATTTGACCTCTTCAGCTAGCCGTTTTTCTTCGGTTAGCCTCTCGGCCTGCTCAAAATTACGGTGAATCAAGGGCAGAACGGAAATGTCGTTTTGCAAATGGAATCGACGAGAGAGTTTACGCAACCTACGGCGAAAAGATAAAGGGAGATAAACCTCATCCGCGACATTAATTAATTTCTTACGGGGAACAAAACGAGAAATAAGTGGATCTAAAACTTGGTAAAGCATACCGGTACAGGTGTTCTCATCCTGACACATAAAGAAATTAGTCCAGTCGTGGGAGTTAAGATGTATCAATAATTCTGTCGAAAGCGCTAATCGAAAATCAAAGAAAAAGCTATATTTCTTTGAAGGCGTTTCATCGGTTTCGAGTTGTAGTGTAGAAACAACGATATCGTGGTCTGAGCTCCCAAGTGGGCCTAATGATGACACTGTCAAAGGCAGGCAACCTCTGCAGAAGATTAGATCAAGTATGCTTGATCCTCGGGTAGGGAAGTCAACAACCTGGGTCCACATGCCAATATCTACGGCCTCGAGAAAGTCCGCTCTACAGGTTAGAATTCCTGTTGAAAAAACTCCAAAGTTTGAGTTTTTTAATGTAAAGCGCTTAGAAAGAATGAGACTGGCTTCCTGGCTACTGGTCAAGATAACTTGCAGAGGCCTAGGGCGTGTTGATTCAGATTGGCTTTTGGGCCGTTTTCCAAGGTGGAAGGCTTTTTCCAGTTCAATCGACGTATTAGGTTCCAGCATATTATTCAAGAGTTCACGAAAGTGGTTCATGTCGCCAGAATATCGGTCTAAGGGAGTGGGTGCTGTTGATTCAGGTAGTCCCTGTATTATGAAACTATCTTTTCTGTCAG